>CAUJRU010001774.1:0-115997 GCA_963277665.1 Viscum album
TAATGACTTGATAAATATGAACCTTATGAGGTTTATGTGTATGGGGAATTTTAAAATGTATTTCTTTTGAAAGTGGGATCCCTAGACCCAACATGTTTTTTACTTTTATTACCGCTAAATGTTTTCAGTTTGTTAAAATACATGTGTTTATCTTTCCATAATAGTGTATATAGTTCTGTATCCACTTTGTTTATGGTAATGTCCTTGGATTAATTGTCACATCAAATGGTTATAGTAGATCCCAGGCTATAATGAGAACCCTGAGATGCCATGACAATAATCTTAAATAAATTTCCTATGGTTCAGTTACATCATTCTGAGAGGATACAGATGTTGTGTGACCATCAGGTGTTGGGGGCTCATAAGCATTGAGACATCTTCTCGTGAAGTTCTCACTTGATTATCTCTAGTTATTGAGATCATAAGGAAATACATGCATAATAGGAACACCACATGTTTTAGGTGCCATTGGTCATTCCTATATATGTACATGTGTAATGGTCTTTAGACTTGATATCATTCTCAATGGATGTCATTTAATTATGTACATTTGATACAAGGTAAAAACAATAGTGACCAAGTCATGGTGAGGTAGTTTTTATCGGGTATGTCATTAATGGCATGGAATTGATTGAATGATCAAGAACGGATTTGTCACTTCTGAGTTCAGGAAGTGATATCTCAGGCCTGGTTGATTAGGATGGTTGCTCCTTCATTAAATCCATGGCCATTGTAGTAAAAGGTAAGAACTACCGGACAAATCAACAAAGAAAATAATTAAAATAAAGAATGATGACAGTAGTGTGCATTCTGCTTTATTGAGATATCGATGATGAAGATATTACATTACACGAACCTTGTTTATAAGAATTCATTCATTGCTTTGACGTTGCCTTATCTCTATAGGGGCCTCGATGGGTTGCTAGACCCTGCTCTAGGTTGGTGGATATTATTCACCTCTATTGAGGTAAGGGTCTAGAGGGTCACACACATTATCACCTTGAGAATCTGCCCTATTCTAGGAATAGGAATATAAAACTTGGTGGGCCCCGCCAAAGGGTCTGAGTACTATCCAAGTTCTATGCATCACCAAAGAATAAATGAATTCATTAATTATTCAAGTTTGAAATAAATAGTTGAATTTATTTATAACATGTATTTACAAGTTATATAGTAAATACAAGTATTAATATTATTCGAATTGATTTTAATATCCTAGGTTTGTTTAATATTAGCAGGAGGTGTTAGTCAAGATAAAGACTCATATTTATCACGTAATATATTTATAAATTACAAGTAAGTGATAAATTATAAATATTATTTATGGAATAATTTTATTTGTCATAAATAATTATTTATATCACTTATATAGAAGATATCCATTACATGGGGGTCGGTAATCCCTACCGCGTGTTTTAAACACTCCCTATATAAGCGAGAGAGAGCCTCTCCCCTGAAACTGTTCACGTGTCAAGATTGAGAGCTTCTCTCTCCTCCTGGAATCTAGAGAGAGAGTCTCTCATGTGAAAGAAGATCTCCAAGTTCATCCATCACGGATTGAAGCTTATTCCTTTGCAGTGATCATCACTGTGCTGATGTGAGCATCGAAGATCCGTGCTAGCACCCAGATCTTGAAAAATGGCGCATGAGCATATTTGAGAGGCGTGTATGGATGATCTAGAGGGCTTCAACGTTGGAGTCATCGAGCAACGATCACCGGTGTCCTGCGGCGGACTTGCACACGCTAATTCCAAAAAAGGTACATGTATAGTTTTATTTTTGTGATCTAGTTAAACCTTGTGAGATACTCAGACCAAACTGGGACAAGATCACCAGAGTTGACAATGTTACGTCACTCTGGTGATGCAGAAAATTTTAAATTCCCAGCCCACCGGCTTCCACTGTACCTTCTCGATACCCAACAGTGGTATCAGAGGGACTGCAAGATTTTTTTGAGTCAAATAAATTAATATTCATTAACTTTTATTATGGGGTGTTAAAATTGTTCATCCGGATCCAACCACGCTTCGTTTCAATTTTAAATGAGAAAGCTATGATCATTTAAAAATTTTAATCGGATCGACATAGTGGTTTATTTTTAATTCATTTGATGTTAATCTCAATCATAATTGAGATAAAATTAAATTTAATATTTTATTATTATAAAATATTTTATAATATTTTATTATAAAATATTTTTCCACAAAGTTGTGTGGAAAATATTTTCGATAATTAGAAGAAAAGGAAAGGGGTGGGAGACCAACACCCCATTTTGGGGTCTTCTTGCTTTTAGAAAAAATTGGGAAGGCCAAGACCCCAAAATGGGGTCTTCATCCCTTCATTTTTTTTAAAAGGATGCTGGAGGAATATTTTTGTCTAAGGAAAATTTTAATAAATAAATAAAAGGAAATGGATACCCAAAGGGGTCTTCTCCTTCAGGCAACGCAGAAGGGGTACAGACACCCCTTTGAAACCCTAACTGCCACCCCTGTGTGCCGGACCTCCGGACCATGGGACCACGCCACCTCCTGGTCCCCTTCGCTCCTCCCTGAGCTGCATAAGCTAGATGCCTACCACAGGTCCCCTTCACGCCTCACCGAGCCCCACAGGGCTCCCTGCTCACGCCGCCCGGAGCCGCACCGGACCGCCGCACCACTCCCGAACCCGGGCCGCCTCGAGCTCGCCGGACCGCCTCCTTTCGAACCTAGTCACATTGTGCCACCCATAGAAGGAACTCTTGCTCGCGCCGGCTGAGAACCGCACTGGTCGCGCCTGTCCAGGCCATGCCAGAGAGGGATGTCGCCTCGTCTGCTCGCCGGAGCAGCGGGCTGTCAGCCAAGCGGCGGGACGATATGCATCCTAGCCTCCTCCCACTTCCTTCGGACATCGTCGGAAGTTTCTGCCACAATATGAGTCGCTGGACCGAGCAGTCACACCCCAGTCACGCCACGGTCACACCGCGGTCACTCCGCGGTTACGCCGTGGTAATGCTGTAATTGTCCCTATTCCAGGACGACACCCCACGACGGTTTGTAGTCCTTCTGGACTTCCTGACTAGAGTTAAATCTGCTTTAAATTAATTTTAATTAATTTAGTTTTTAAAATTAAATTAATTAGAATTAATTTGGGGTTTAAATTAAGTTAATCTAAAATATTAATTTAATTGAATTTTAGAATTAAATTAATGATTTAATTTAATTTTTAGAATTAAAATTAAATTAAAAAAATGTGACAGATACAATTAATTATTTTAATTTAATCAAATTCCATTAATTTATTATAAATCCCTCACATTATTTAAGTTAATTGAAATTTAATTTTCTTGTGCATATTTTACCCCGACTGGTCTCGAGCATGTGACTGAACTTTGTATGTCTTGTATTTATTTATTTATTTAATTATTTATTCAATGCATGTGATGATTGTAATAATTAATTAGATAAATGAAGGTCTGTGAATCGTCTCTTTTAATTCAAATATGTATAAGGGACTACATGTCCATTTCACGAGATGTATTTTGTACCCCCAGACCCCCTCGCCTGCATGCGAGTACATTTTTAATTAAATGATGATCTGTGACCCATACCCCGCCAAGACGAGGTTGTAAACCAGGCAGGAGCCAAGCCCTTTACACTGGGCAAGCTGCGACGTGAGTCAAGTCATGACTCAGGTATGGATTCCCATAGGTCAATATTGATTCGTTATGGATTGGTATTTATAGAATTCTCAAGACCAGTCAGATCGCATGATTTACTTTATTCATATTTTATTATTTTATGCGTCTTCATGATTATTTCATGATCACATAGAATATTAAACAAGATAAAATTGCATAAAGATGTGACGAATTATATTATATTGCATGTTCATTTGTGAGCGCGATAACCCAGTTTGATTATAATAAATAAAAAAGGATTATATTCGTTAATAAAAAAATATAAATATCCCTCAAATATATATTGAGTCTAAAAGTCTTCTATTTCTCACATCTAAACAAAACAGGGTGTTTGGGGTGCTCGTTATCCCTAGTTGAGAGTTCCTCTTACTACCGGGGTGTTTTCATAAGAGATATGGGTTGACTTAAGAGTAGTCAAGTATTAGCCTTAACTATATTTCTATCACTTTATAGGAAATATGTTGAGGGAATCGTGGTCAAATTCCAAGGGCTAGTACTTTACTCAACAACACAAGGAACCACAAGAGCAAGTTGTTGGCCAGTATAGTGCCTATCTTGAAACCCTCCAAGTAGTGGTGTAGCCCTAGCTTTTAGTCGATGAGGGTGGTTTCAAAGATCCTTTCCACTGGAATACTCGAGCGATAAAGTATTCCGAATATAATAGTGAGGGCTATTAAGGTGCTCAAAAATAGTGGGAGACATTAAGATGATATAATAATTTATTAATCATAAATGTCAAAAGGTAATCAAGACAAATTAATAATTAGTAAATGTTTATCTGATGTAGATTCAAAAGGAAAATCACTGACCCCCCAAGTACTTTATCACTGTGATCGATCTTGGATAAAGAAAATATCATGGCCGGCAATTACTTCCATGAGTGGTATAGGCACTTGTGCATAGTACTACGTCATGAAAGGATGTTATATGTGTCGAAATCCCCAATTCCTGCTAAGCCTCCTCAGGGAGAAAGTAAGGAGGAAAATGATAAATAGAGGAAGCATGTAAACAATGCACTTTTTGTAAAATGCATCATGTTTTCATCCATGTCCATCCAATTACAAAAAATGCATGAGGATGAGGACGCCTAAAAGGTGCTTTCACATCTCCAAGAACATTATGAGGAGAGGGATAGGTAAGAAAGGTATTAGATCTCAAGTGCCCTTTATAAGTGCATGCTAGCAGAAGGGCAGTAAGCCAGTCCTCATGTACTCAAGAAGATTGGGTATATTGAGAGGCTTGAATCCCTTGGGTTCAAACTGAACCAAGAACTAGTAGTGTATCTCATCCTTGCCTCTTTACCGTCATGCTTCTTGACTTTTATTGACAATTATAATATGAATGATATGAAAAAGTCACTCTCGGACCGTTTGGATTTAGTTCACCAAGATGATAAAGATATGAAAAATACCAATTCATATGTCCTTATGGTGAACTAGAAAAACAAGGGCAAGGAAAAGGGGCTTTAGGCCTAGGTAATGCCAAAGACACCAATGCATCATCTTGGAAAGAAGCCAAAGATTTAGAGGCAGATTAATTAGAAGGAAGTTGTCAGCTTTATATGTGGCAAGAAAGGCCATTGGAAGAAGAATTGAAGATCTGGGAAGAAGAAGAAAACTAATTCTTCTACTTCAGGTACTTTTGTCATTGAATGCAATCTATCTTTATCTACAAGTTGGGTAGTGGATACAGTATGTGGGTAACACATTTTTATTCATATACAACAACCAAGTAGGATCAAGAATATTTCAAAAGGTCATGTGGATCTCCAAGCTACAAATGGTGCAAGTATGGAAGCCTTGGCAGTTGGAGACTATCACTTAACCTTGCCAACTGGTTTCGTTCTAGTTTTAAACAATTTCTATTTTGTACCTTCTATACCAAAATCATTATCTCTGTGCCAAGTATAGACACTATGGATTTTTATTTCAATTTTGGAAATAAAAGTTGTCTCTTTTAGATGGATAACATATGTTATGGTATGGCACATATTAACAATGGTTTATATATGCTGGAACTAGAAAACTCAGTAATGGAAATCAATGACAAAAACAGCCAACATGACTCAAATAACACCCGCCTATGGAACTTAAAGCTTGGTCATGTAAACGAGAAGTGATTACAAATATTTCATTAAGAATGGTATCTATACTCGTTATAGTTAGAACCCTTAGATGTTTGTCATTCTTGTTTATAAGGAAATATGATCAAAGCACTATTCTTAGTAAAGGGAGAAAGAGCCAATGCAGTGTTGGAATTAATACATACTAATGTATGTGGTCCATCTCCAGTAGAGGAAATGGGTGGTTTTCTATACTTCATTCCTTTACCTATAACTATAGTAGGTATGGATATGTCTACTTAATGTGGTATAAGTCGAATTTCTTTCAGATATTTAAGGAATACCAAAATTAAGTAGAAAACCAACTTGGTAAGAAGATAAAAAGCACTTCGTTCAGACCAAGGTGAAGAATATCTTAACCAAGCTTTCATTGATCGCTTGAAGGAGTGTGGGATAGTGTCCCAAAGCACTCTTCCTTATACACCACAATGTAATGGTGTTAGTGAAAGGAGGTATATGACCTAGCCTAACATGGCCAGATCAATGATGAGTCATGCAACCCTTCCATTATCCTTTTAGGGATACTCCTTGCAGACAACAGCATACACCCTTAACCGAGTACCAACTGAAGATGCAGATGGGATTCCATATTAGTTATGGTATGGAAAGAAACCCAACCTGACACACATGCATGTATGGGGTGAGAAGAATTTCTAAAGACTTTACCAAGTGACAAATTAGCATCTAGAAGCAATAAGTGAATCTTTATAGGTTATCCTATGGAAACTAGAGTATATTACCTATATAACCCTTTAGATATAAAAGTCATTGTGGAATGATACTCCACATTTCAAGATATGGAACACATTTCTATTGTAAATAGTGGGAGAATGATTGACTTTGATGAAGTTAATGCTCTATATGCACAAGAGTTGGTAGAGGAACAATCTCCACAAGAACAAGTGTAAGAAGAAACTGTTCTTGAGGAATAAATATTGTGTAGGTCTATGCTAGAAGTAAGAGAACCAGACCATTATGGTTTTCTTATCACTGAGTCAGGTGAAACATTAGTCCTTTAGGATGATGAACCTCTAACATACAAGGAATCAGTAGAAGGAAAATAAGTAGCTAAATGGAAAGAAGCCATTAATTCTGAGATGGAGTCCATGTAACAAAATCAAGTTTGGATTTTGGTAGACCCTCCATCTGATGTAAATCCCATTGGATGAAAATGGGTATTCATGAAGAATCTGGATATGTATGGTGAGGTTAATACCTTTAAATCAAGATTGGTTGCAAATGGTTTCAGGTAATGTCAAGGCATTTACTTTGATGAAACCTTCTCACCCGTAGTAATGCTTAAATCCACAAGAATATTGCTTGCAATAACATCCTTTCATGATTATGAAATTTGGCAGATGGATGTCAAAACCGCTTTTCTAAATGGGATGTTGGTTGAAGACATCTATATGACTCAACCCGAAGGGTTTCTCAAGTCAAAGAATGCTAATAAAGTATGCAAGCTATAGATATCCATTTATGGATTGAAGCAGGCATCAAGATCATTTAAGGTTTGTTTTGATGAGGACATAAGAGATATTTGTTTTGTCACAAATTAAAGTGAGCCTTGTTATTATAAAAAGGTTGAAGAGAATTCCGTCGTTTTTCTAGTAATATATGTTGATGACATATTAATTATGGGAAATGAGGTGCAATTCTTATAGTCAATTAAGACATGGTTAAATAAATGCTTCTCCATGAAATACTTAGGGGAAGTAGCCTACATTATAAGGATCAAGATCTATCAAGATAGATCTCAAAGTCTACTTGTGCTAAGTCAAAGTACATATATTGACAAGGTACTTCAAAGATATAATATGGAAAAATAT
Organism: Viscum album; assembly: GCA_963277665.1. Lineage (NCBI taxonomy): Eukaryota > Viridiplantae > Streptophyta > Magnoliopsida > Santalales > Viscaceae > Viscum > Viscum album. The sequence goes on from CAUJRU010001774.1 coordinate 7,628, forward strand.
AAGAGGGGATTATTACCTATGTCACATGGTGTAAATATATCCAAGAAAATGTGTCCACAAACACAAGAAGAGATTGACAGAATGAGTAAAGTACCTAATGCTTTAGCAGTGGGTTCTATCATGTATGGAATACTATATACTATGTCTGATGTTGCCTTTGCATTAATCATGTTGGGTAGATATCAATCCAATCCAAGAGAGCTACATTTGACAGCTGTTAAAACTATCCTAATGTACTTGAGGCATACTAATGATATGTTCCTGGTGTATGGAGGAGATGAGGAACTAGTTGTGAGGGGATACACTGATTCTAGTTTCCAGATAGATCATGATGATATGAAATCGTAGTCAAGCTACATATTTTGCCTAAATTTTCATCCAGTGAGCTGGAGAAGCTCAAAGAAAGTTGTGGTTGCGGATTATACAGTATAGTCCAAATATATTGAAGGTTTATATGCAGCAAAGGAAGCAGTATGGATGCATAGATTTATCTAAGACATTTTTGTTGTACCTAGTAGTGCATACCCTGTACCAGTATATTGTGATAATACTGCTGTAGTGGTGCTTGCCAAGGAGCCCAGGTCTCACCAAAGAACAAAGCATATTCTTTGGAAGTTTCATCTCTTGAGGGATGTTACTCAAAGAGGTGAAGTGACAGTTAGTAGAGTATCCATCGAGGACAATGTGGTAGACCCCCTAACTAAAGACATTTATAAGAAGAAGCATGATACACATGTGAGAGCTAGTGGATTGAAACCTGTTCACAGTTGGATCTAGTGAACGTGGGAGTGTTGAAAGTGGGTGCCCTTGACCCAACTTGTTTTATACATTGATAACTGCTACATGTATTCAGTTTGTCATAATACATGTGTTTTCTTACCGTAATAGTGTAGATACTTCTGCATCCACTTTTTTATAGAAATTTCCTTAGATAACTTGTCGCATCAAAGGTTTATAGTAGATCCTGGGCTATAATGAGAACCCTGAGATGCCATGACAGTAATATTAAAGAAATATCATATGCTCTAGTTACATTATTCTAAGAGGACATAGATAATGTGTGACCATCAGGTTTTGGGGGCTCATAAGCATTGAGACTTCTTCTCATGAAGTTCTCACTTAATGATCTCTAGTTGTTGAGATCATGAGGATAGACTCGTATAATAGGAACACAAAATGTTTTAGGTTATTGGTTGTTCCTATCTATAGACATGTGTAATGGTCTTTAGACATGAAATCATTGTCAATGGATTTCATTTAATTACGTGCTTTTGATGCACGACGAAAACCATGGTGAAAAATTCATGGCGAGGTAGTTTGTATCGGGTACTTCATTAATGGCATAGCATTGATTGAATAATCTAGAAAGGATTTTTCACTTCCGATTTTAGGAAGAGATATCTTGGGCCTGTATTATTAGTATGGTTTCTCCTTCATTAAATCCATGGCCATGGTAGTGGAAGGTAAGACCATCTAGAAAAATCAACAAAGAAAATAAAGCAAATAAATAATGATGACACCGGTGTGCATTCTACTTTATTGAGATATCGATGACGAAGAGATTATATTACACGGATTGTGTTTGCTGGAAGGCAGTCATTTCTTTGACATTGCCTTATCTCTATATGGGCCTCTATGGGTTGCTATACCCCACTCTAGGTCGGTGGATATTATTCACCGCTATTGAGGTAAAGGCCTAGAGGGTCACACACAATAGCGCCTTGAGAATCTGGCCTATTCTGGGAATAGGTATATATAACATAGTGGGCCACACTACAGGGTCTGAGAACTATCCAAGTTCTATGGATCACCAATGAATAAATAAATTCATTAATTAACCAAGTTTAGAATAATTCATTGAATTTATTTATAACATGTATTGACAATGTTTTGTTTAATATTAGCAAGAGGTGTGAGTCGAGTTAAATACTCAAATTTATCACCTAATATATTTATATATTACAATTAAGTGATAAATTATAAATATTATTTATAACATAATTTTATTTGTCATAAATAATTATTTATATCACTTATATTCCAGATGTCTATTACAGGTGGACCTGGAATCCATACCATGTGTTTTAAACCCTCCCTATATAAGTGGGAGAGAGGGTCTCCCATGAATCTATTCATGTGTTAAGATTGAGAGCTACTCTCTCCACCTAGAATCTAGAGAGGGAGTCTCTCATGCGAAGGAATATCTTCAAGTTCTTCTAACTCAGATTAAAGATTTTCCTTTGTGGTGATCGTCACTGTGCTGAAGTGAGCACCGAAGACCTGAGATAGAACCTAGATCTTGACGAATGGCGCATGAGAATATTAGAGAGGTGTGTGTGGATGATCTAAAGGGATTAGACATCGGATTATTTGAGCAATGATAATTGGCGTCCTGTGGTGGACTTGCACATGCTTATTCAGAAAATGGTACATGTTCAGTTTAATTGTTTGCTCTGTTTAATCCTTGTGAGAACCTCGGACCAAACCGGGAAAAGATCATCAGTGTTGACAGGGCTACGTCACTCAGGTGATGCAGAAAATTTTAAATTCCTGGCCCACTGGCTTCCGCTGGGCCATCCTGGTACCCAAAAATTTCTACTTTCGGGATCCAATCTCATAGATTCACGCCATCAAATACAAGAAATTCAATACCTCTAAATATCCCCAAAGGATCAGAAGGTGTAAAAAATTCCCAGTAGAGAAACACAACAGGGTCCCACGTACATGTTTGATCGACAAAACCAATAGATCGTGTAGCTGACACATCCAAAACAAGGGATGGATTCCCAACATCTTGTGGGGGTGGGGGTTCAGACAATGCACAACACTGGTGAGATATATATGGAGTTCATCCTAACATGGTTTAAGTGAGTGGATAGAGGAAGAGAGGTTCAAAATTTTCTTCATAAAATATCTCATGCACTGCTCCATGGTGTCCTAGGAGGTTTGGTGGTCCATATCCATGCAGTATTAGCGGATGGTCAAACCATTTAATATAGACCTACAAATGAAGAACACCAACGAATTAGTTTATATTGATTTCAACTATAAAATTTTACTTACAAACAAATGATAAGAATGTAATCATATAATAAAAACATAAAATACTCGAGTAACCCCTTCTCAGGTATCCTCCCACCAAAACTGAGGTTATGTACGACATAAAAACTCTCTATACTAACTCTCTCAATTCCACACCGTTAAAATGGACCCATTAACTTCCCAATGTGGCAAAACTGATTCACCTCAGGTAAGTACAAATTTTTCCTACATAGAATAGACATTCTAATTTTCATGGAGGTATCAAGCACTATTATTGTGACATTTGAATTATATTTTTGATTTTAAATATAAAAATTCACTTGGATTTTGAATGTTAAGTGCGACCAAAAATTCAAATTCTGATTTAAATGGTGATGGGATGAACCAAATATTTATAAAAGGGGATGGGTGGAGTTTTGTTTCTCTATTTATGGAAAACTAGATGAAGTTGACCCTTACTGCCTAACATGGGTCTTTTTCAACGAGAGATCAAGGAGAGATTTTTCAGGTGGCACTGAGGAACCTGAAGATGGTGCCTTGATTTTGGGGCCACATATTAGATTAAAGGTTTTGTGATCAGATTTGGTTGGGGTGGCACCGCTAACACTCTCGTGATCACGCACAAAAATAGAAAAATCAAACCCAAATAGGGGCCCACGTATTTACGTGGTTTGGTCAAACAACCTACATCCATGGGGAAGGCAGTGGTTATTCTTATTCAAGTAAGAATACACAGATTACCAAATCCCACACTCATATTTCTCTTGTGTTTCTTCTCACAGAATGTCACCAATATTTAAAGCAGCATTGGTGGATCAGATGCATATGGCCACTCAATGTTTCTCCTAACACCCACCAACTCCTATCAACTCTTCATGGATGACACCAAACACTACAACGGGACTCCTTTGTTGGTCACCAACCCTTTGCTATGAGTCATATTAGGTGGCACCACTCTTGTTTTAGTCTTTTTCGTAATTCATCAACCATGAGGTGGTAATATCATTGTCAAAAACTCAATAATCCCCACATTGACTAAAAATATAACCATGTTACCACTCTAAAAAATCATCATGATGCCAATACAAATCTTCAAGATGTTGATGACTTCCCAATTCCTATAAAAATCTCAAGTATGAGACATATCGATCAAGCCCAATAAATTTTGGATCTTGATACATGTGTCATATTTCTTTTCCTTCAGAGGATGAACAAGATACCATATAATATTCTAATGTAATGAATTCATATCTTCTTCCATAAAATACTTCCACTGGTTCTTTTCTTTGCTATCCAAAACATCTCAATAAAAATTTGGAACACCATATCTAACCATAAAAAGAGTATAACTAAGAGACATTTCATACCTTGAAGGTCTTCATATAACTCTTTTGTGTTCTACCAATGGTGATACTATTATCTGATGTCACCGATCCACCTATAACAGTATCAACATTCAAATAATACAAAGTATATTTCCAGATACCTTTCATCACAAGAATTTCACCATGAATAATGTTCATGAATCCATCTTAAATAGTTATCTGATAACCAAGATTATCCAAAACTCCAAGAGATGTGTGGTTATTATCCAATTCTGGTACATATCACACATCTATAAGGCAATGTGTTGTACCATCATGAATCTTCAATCGTGTTGTTCAAATACATCTCGTATCGAAGGGTGGTTATTTCCCATAAGCACCATACCTTTATATGACTTATTAAGGTTTGAACACCAATCTCAGTTCTTGCACATGTGTAATGAACAACCTGAATCAATAATCCATCCTTATGAATGGATGATCGTTGAGAAAACAAGGACAATATATTCAACATCTTCCACATCCTCAGTTCGCTGTACAACATTTTCCTTGGATTTCCCAATTTTGGGACAATCCTTCTTCGATTACCCTTTTTCATGATAGTAGGCACACTCATCTTTTGATGGACGTCTAAATCTACACTCACCTTCTGAAGTTGATCATGATTTATCCCTTCTGAATCTTCCAGATTTCCTGTCAGAATACCATCCTCTTATTGGCATCAATCCCTACAATGCGGAATCCCAATTGTAATATTTTTCCTTTCACTTATACTCATTCTTAACTAATGAATTTGAAACATGAAAAAAAAATTCACCAAATCTTTACCATACACTACTTTTTAGTAATGTTATCATAACTCTCTAGTAGAGAGTACAATGGAAAAAGAGCCTTATCTTCATCTCTAATTTTTACCTCCAAACATTGAAATTCTTCCAAGATTTTATTAAAGGAATCAATGTGCTTAATCATAGACATACAATGCTTGTATAGAAATATGAAAATTTTCTTTTTAAGGTACTATCGAATTTCAATGTTTTTGGATATATATTTCTTCTCCAAAATAATCCAAAAACCTTTTGCTAAATTTTATCATATCACAATGTATCTTTTATCATTATCCAAAAAAGACAGATTTTACTATAGGCTTGATGGTTGAGTCTCTTCAAATAACCATCAGAGATGTTGATGGGATTTTCTTCCATGGTGATATCTAACTCTTGTTCAGTTATAATATCCAAAACATCCCATTTCCACATGATGATGTTGTTTTTCCAATCAAACTTCTCCACCTCAAATTTGGTACTAGACACCATATTATATATTCAGAATTATTTGCAGTATCGGTATGTGTAGCTAGAACAGAATCCTAGGTCTCCTAGGGGAAATAAGGAATTACATTCAGTTTCATGATTCTCCACCACAAATACAGATCATAATTTCCAAAAATGGACACCACCAATGAATCAGAAATAGCAGAAAAATATTAAATACATTATTTTACTACTCCAATTAGATCCCAAATGAATTCCTAATTTTCATAACAATAATATAATTTTTGTTAAAAAAATACCAAAACAAATTCTTAACTAAATTTTTAATCCCTTAAATGTTTTGTTGGGGTGTGTCCCTCCCCCATATGGGCAGGAAAAAAAGAAGGCAATCACAGTTTCTGTTTCTATCAAACACACCAGATGGAAAAAAAGATCCTTTTCTTTTCTTTTTTTACATCGAACCACTATTTTCCCCTCTCTTTTCCACCCATAACACAAAATAAAACCAACTAAATGCCTTTACTTTCTATTCCACCTCACCTTCCCTACTCCATAATTATTTTTTTCCTCACCTATTTCTCTTTGTTTGACGGATGTGGTCTGCACATAAAAAATCCAATAGAGAAGATACAAAGCAGAAATCAAACCAGGGGACTCCAACTTGAAAATATATGTTCTAATAATCCATAGAAGCGTAGAAATGATGAAAACACCAGAGCGGGTGGTTGTAGAGGCATGAACTACAGAAATTTTAGAAGTGTGTAGATCATTAGGTTTGAGTGGGGTAGATCCAGATTTGGACATCGACTTCCAGTAGGTAGCTCAGACAGTAGTTATGTGGCTCGGTCAAACGACCTACATCAATAGGGAAGGAATTGGGTATTCTTATTCAAACGGGAATGAAAAGATTACAAAATCTCACACTTGTATCTCTCTTGTGGTTATTCCCACATAATGACACCCATATTTAAAGCATAAATTGTGTAGTAGATGCAGATGGTTGCCCAATGATTCTTCGAACAACCACCAACTCCTACCAACTCTTCATGGAAGACATCAAACACTACAGTGGGTCTCCTTTGGTGGTCACCAACCATTCACTGTGAGTTATATGAGGTGGAACTACTCCTGTTGCGATCTTCTTCGGTGTCCACCAACCATGAGGTCGTGATATCACTGTAAAAAAGTCAACATATTTGGAATGTGTTTATTAGAAGCTGGTTTCTTATTGATTTTGAAAAACTGTTCTATGTTTTTTTATCTAAATGAGGCTCGATGGGGTTGAAAGTCAAGAGGCATTCCACTTCCTAGAGATGGGGGATTTTGATGATTGTGCCAAGTCACTGAATTTTAATGGGAGGCAGAACTCTAGATTCATCTCTATTCAGATTTTCTATAGATTCATGATTTTTGCAAATGTTATTCCACTGTAGGATCATTCATGGAGTTGTGCTACTACAGGAGGAAAAATTTGATAAGAGGTATTTTTTTATTTTTCAAAAAATTAGGATGAGCGTTTCTTTTTTGTGTAAAATGGTTGTGTTGGTAGCTATTTCTTATAGTTCTTGGTGGAGGATGAAGCATTATAGCCAAATTATTAAGCTAGATGAGTGCCACTTCATCTGGCACCCTTCACATTAAAACACCTAATGGAACCCTACACTAAGTACCCATACCTCCCCACAACTTCATTTCCACAAATCTTTCACTTATCCTCAAATTCCACATGTATCACTCATTCTTTCAGTTAAAATGACAATCATCTTTAATTGGTTATTACATTTTTCAGCCATCTAATTTTTGAGAGTTTTCTTTTTATATTTTATTTTTTAAAATATATATTTAATTAATTTAATTTTTTAGAAATTAATTTAATTTTATATTAATTTTTAGATTTAATTATTTATGTAATTTAGTTGGTCATTTAAGTTATTTCAATTGTGATTATTTATGTATTCATTTAATTTGTAGTTTCTTTATATTAATTTTTTAATTAAATTGGTTTATTCTGTTAGTAAGAGAAAAGAGTGAATAAATAATTATTATTTATTGAATTATTAATAATTAAATAGTAAATATTATTTATTAGGATAAATTATTAGTTAATATGATTAGAAAATGTAATTAAATTCATTTTCAATTAATAAATATGACTAATAAATATAGAATGAGAAATTAATAACTAATTAATGATAACTACAAACATATTAATGATATGTAATAACTAATTAATGGATTATGAATAATTAATTAATGATTAATTAAAAACTAATTAATAACTAATTATAAATTGATAAATTAATCGATAAATAATAAATTATTAATTTTTAGATGATTAACTAATGATTAACAATTAATTATATTTATTAATTAATTAATAATTTGTAATAATGTTATAATAAAATAATAATAACTAGTTAATGATTAATTAAAAACTAATTACAAACTTTTTATAATTGTTGAGTAGTTATTTTATTATAATAATAATTTCAGTTTTTTATTATTTATATGATTCTGTATTGTAATTTTTTATAATTACTAATTAGTTATAATTAAGGATTTATTAGTAATTTATGAACTATAATTACTAAGTAATAGTGATGTAAAAATAATTAGTATATTATTAATTATTATTTATTTATAATTACTAACTAACTAATAATTAATTAAATTTAATTACTTCCTAAGAAATAATCATTAATAATCATTTAATAATAAATTAAATTTTCCAATTAATTATAATTATAAATTAACGTAATATTATTAATTAGGGAATTCGTATTAAATAAATAATTAATTAATACAATTATTAATTCATCTGATTATTACCATGATTAATAATTAACATAAATAGTTAATAATTATTTAATATTTAATAAGTATATAATAAATATAAATATAAATTAAAATGAATAAAGTAGCAAATAAATATATAATTAGTTAATTATTAAATATATGAATAAGAGTTAATTACTAAATAATTAATACTTCATTAATTCATTAATAATTTTTTAATTGATAATTAATTAATAATTAATGTTGCAACCAATTATTTTTTTTATTATTAAAAGCCGTTTTGTGGGTTCTCGGTACCCCACTACATGATTTGAATAACCACTTTCACCCTTACACAACAAAATCATAACCACTGTGACCAGGAAACCAAGAACTAGGGCACAAGAACATCATAAATGCTGGCCAAACCTCAGAAAGGACTACCTTGATCGCCCCGCGGCGCGACCATCGACATCACCGCAAATCCTCATGTTGGAAAACTCCAGAGGAATTCACCCAGCCTACAAGAGAAATGAAATGGACAAGAGTCCATCCACATAGGACGTTAAAGAATCTAGACTAAAGATGACCAAATCCTGACACCTAAAGCACCCTGATCCGCAGATAACCCAGACAAGTGTTGCAATCGAAAAACAACAAACAAGAACAGAACCAACAACACCGAACAATGTCATCAAAACCTAATGAAAAATCATCATCAAAGTTAACCAGATGAATTAAAAAGTATCTTCAGTTTCCCAGTGTTAGAATCCCTAAACATGTTCCATGAGATGGATGTTACCTGGATGTTTGGGGATCCCATCATCAGCTTTTCAATCTCTGAGGCTAACTGGTCCCATGATTGAATTTACTCCTCAATACTAACCTTCCCTTGATTAAATCCCCCAACAAGTATTAGGTCTTTTTTATCCATCCAAGCATATTTCTCCTAATTTAGAGCCATCTTTAAGGGCCTCCCCATCATTTTCGCAGACTCCTCCTCAGAATCATTAAGAAACAACACATGTTCTTCCACCTCCTCCTCAGAGCTTAACAATAGAACCAGGTGTTGATCACCCTGGTCCTCAGATCTTTGATGGATCTCATACACCTGGTATTCATTCTTGTTGTTGAGCTTCCTAGCTGACAGAGTTTCCAATGGAGGTGGTAGGGATAAGTAATCCTTCTTACCCATCCTCCTCCTATTACACCTGTATTTCATTGGACTTGAAGCTTCACCATCATAATGACTGGGTCTATCAATGCAGACATACCAGCTACCCCCAACTACATCAGATTTGTTATCAAAATCAGAACTCAAACCAACCTCGACAAGCCCCTCAAACCTATTTCTCAAACGAATAGGGTAAAAGTTCCTTGAACCAGAAACCCCTAGATTCCCTTCCCTGAAAAGGTCAGCCGCCTCTATTTCAGTCCCCTGAGTCCTCTGCCGCAAGTCTCTAATGGATGGATCAGACACCACCTCCAAAGCAGTTCCTTGCCTCCCCTTCTATAGATCACCACTCCACTGTCCAAGAGCCTCGACGTTGAAAACCTCCATGCCGACCTCCAACTGCGTCTTGTCCATCCTCATTCTGTTAAAGACATCAGAGACTAAAGGGTTTCTCTGCTGCCTTACAACCTTATTCACAGGCGATCGAGGTTGGGTTGACTGGCTAGACCCATCTTCCATAGACAATTAACAATTCCCTATGAAACAATCAGGTTGCTTTCCCTCCCTTTGCAGACTGTCATCACACACTCCCCTGCCCAACAAGGAATTCAAAATAGCTAGCATTTGTTCCTCCTCCTCCTGCATCCCAGACCTTTCACCACCACCATCACCTTTCCTAGAGACAGATCGAAACCCCCTACGACAATGGTTCAGAGAGTGACCCAAACGTTTGAACCCAAAACAAAAATCTATCCAAGTCTCATAAACAACATGTAGTTTGCAGTGATACTCCTCCCCCACCGTAATCCACACATACTCAAACAGCATCTGAGAAACATCCATTTCAACATAGATACGTGGATTCACATGATAGAAAAGGGCCTCAGTGTGACTATCTGAGCACAGATACCTGCCAATCATGTTTTCTAGCATATGCAAAACAGCAGGATTTTGAAACGGAAGGGGAATATTGGGAAAGCTTACCCATGTCGCCATAGAGAGAGTATCCCGCTTCATATGAAAATTGAAGGACCATCGAAGCAAGAAGAATCTGAAATCGTTGAAGCTGCGTGGTGCACTTGACCAAGCTTTGTGGAGGTCCTCTTCTGAGCTGAAACGGATCATAATCTGCCGATTATCCAAAAGACCGACAGTAACCCTATCCTGTAGCTTCCAAGTTCCGAAAATGTGCATGTTGAACGAGTCCACTTAATAGAGCCTTGCATTACATTTTAGGTTTGATAATTAATTTACTTTTTCATCTACCTTGACCATTGTTTGTAATTGAAGTTATTAACTAGAATTAGATAATAAATATATTTTTATTATATTATGTATTAGATTTATCATGTATTGAATGCTCTATGGTGTAATTTCTCCCCATGTAGAGGGACTTTGGGTTAGACCACCTACTTTCTTGGAGGCTTTCCTTTCCTAGGAATGTGAATGTGGTCGGATACCCATAAATCCAAGCTTAGTCTTGTAGAGTTTTTCAATTTTATATAACTCTATGCTTTTATAATATTCATTCTTGTACCTCATGAATATGAAGCATGTGGTTTTGTATGAATATTCCTGATTTCCATTTTTGGTTAAGTAACAAGAACTGGAGGGTTGTTTAAAGAGTTAGACATGAATATGATTTGAACATATTGATTTGGTGGAGGAAATATGATTCCAACCTAACATAATAGAAACATGAATATATAAAAAGGAATAAAATGGGATAGAATCGTGGGATAAAATCTCCCTCAAATACTATGTGTGATATTTTTTCCATCTTTTGAATTATTTTAAATATATATTATATTTCAATGATCAGATGTAATTAATACATATGGATTATTTTATATAAAAAAGGCGGTTGTCTATATTTATTTCAATAGTAAAATAATTGACACTGAACATGGATATAGTTATAGTATGTGACAAAAAATAGCTATGATTATTGGAAATTTTATAACATTGGAATCCATTCAAAAAAATCATTCAAGGTTAAAATTGATGACTAATCAAGTGATAGGGTCCATCATATATAAACATATACAATTTAATGGTAGGTTGTCGCCTATGGTCTATCCAATAACTGATAATGATGAATGGGTACAAATATTTTCATTTGTTAATAATCAATATGAAATAAAATGATGGTTTTTTATGTTTCATCATCAAGTTGTAACATCTCAAGAAGATTTATAAAAAATGGTAGTTTTTTTCACATCCTCATGTCACACTTTCATATGCTCAGGTTTTGGTGTCTCATAGAGGATGTTTTTGTTTCCATCATTATTCCTCCACATAATTTAGATTTTTGGGTGAAATATTTTGGGGATAGAGAAAACTCAGAATAAGAAGGTGATGAAGATTTTGAATAACAATCGGATGTAGAAGAACATGTTAATCCCAACCCTACGATGTTTGACCTACATTTTAACCATCCTCCACTATTGGCATCATGGTTGACCAGAATCGTTACATTTGTACCACAATTTGTTTGGTTAATTATTACTCCTAGTAAAACAATTTAAAAAATTATTGGTGTTACGGATTGAGTGTCGGTTGAAAGTTTTATATATATAGGTAGAGTGTTTTATAACAAAGATGAAATGAAAAATGTGGTAAATCAATGTCTCATTTAATGACATTATATTTATTTTGTCTAAGATTCATGGAGATATCATACATTTATTTGGTGTGAAAAAATATGATTTAGAGCATCAGATGCATTTGTGAGTTATAATTAATATCAATTTTCACTATTTGTGCATTATTAGATTTACTTCACACACATGGGTAAACCTAATATTACCACTATATCACTAATCATTATATTATGAATTCATTTAAAATATTATTATTGAAATGATAAGAGCATGTCCATACATTTCTGTTATTCCGATGGTTGAGAGATTCAAACAACTTTTTAGGTATAATATCTCTTACAAGTAGGAATGGGTTGCGTTATTGAAAGCTATTATGAATGTCTGTAGTTATTGGGATGACTCTTATCCAGTTTTATGACAATATATAGAGATTTTACGCCACAAAAATTAAGTTATTCATCAGTTAAATGCTATTGAATATGTTAACCAATGCAACCAAGTTGATCGGTTGAAGGTAGTTTTTTATATATATTTTTGGACATTTTTATCAAGTGTCACTGCATTCAGACATTGTAGGATGTTTATCCAAAGTTATGACACATTCAGGTACGGAATGTATACTTGAACATTATTGATTTTCTCCATGAAATATGGTAATTGAGTCTCCATATCTTTGATATTTTCTATTGATGAGAAGGAGAACTTCTCATCATAGAGATAGTTCTTGGCTTTGAATTAGAGTGTTTGTGGTGAAAACTAATGAGATTATTCGTAGTTCAGATCATCAATGAGTAATCAAGGATTCAATATAGTCTAAGGTTTTTTCATGGATAGAGCCCCATGCCCATCATTGATAATGTATTCAACACATTGTCAGCAATGTGTGAAAGAAGTTCATGGATCAGTCCATGCAGAAATAAATCGAAAAATTGGTATGGATATACATTTAATTTGAAACCCATTTTCAAAGTTATTGTAATATGTTTTTAGTACTTGTTTATCAGTATATTATTCTCAATAATAATGGATAGAGTAGCATCTCAATGATATTAAAAAAGTTAATCCTGAAGCTTATAATTACATGATGAAAATTCCAAGACATAAATGGTCACTATAATATGATGATCAGAGGAGATATGGACATATGATGACCATAAACATCGAATGTGTAAATGGAGATTTCAAGAGAGTTTAAAAATTACTAATCAAGGGTAATTAAAAATATTAAATTATATGTTAATTAGAATACCCATAATTATAATATAATTTTAATACAATGTTTTTAATGTAAATTATATGTTTAACATAAGTGAACTTCTATTGCATTGTAAAATATTTTTTGTAATGGGGAAAAATGATGAAGAGAGTTTGAATAGAGGGATGTGATATGGTTACCATTTCAAGTGATGGAATGTTATAGTTCTTCTGGAGGTTCATTTCATCAATGTCGTGTGTTCTTGACTTTTCAGAGCAGTCAACTTGCACCAGTTGTACCTCTTCAGGTTCCTCCATTACGACAGTTCCATTTCAGGTAGCAGGAATAGGTTTCTCTAGTTTGGGATTAGCTGAGAGAAGATAGGGTAGTAAGAGGACAACCTCGAGATAATCCCCATTCTCTAAGAGTATAGGGTGGCCATGGATGTGGTCATTAGTAGGGTCAAGGATGTTGGGGAGCATGTTGTGTTCGGTTTCATGCTTTAGCATTTCCAGTGCTAGGAGATCCAAATATCGTTCGAGGTACCCTTTTCTTTTTTTTCTACTTGGGTACATGCTTTTTTTAATTCAGGAGTGACACACTCGTTCATATCACCTATTGTTTTCCATGATTTGGGATATGATCTAGAGATGCTTCCAGTTCCATTGGTGTTGACTACGCTAGTTGGAGGTTGAGCAGACTTGATTGAATTATATAGAAACTATGAGCTAATGATTGGGAAACCCCACTCTTGTGGATATTTTTTATATTTTGTAGATGCAACCATATGATTTCATCCTCGACATGTATTTGTTATACTCAGTTTAGTCTATCATGGATTTATTTAAGAACTAGGTTTTGTTCTTTAATGCAGATGGACATCCAATGGTGTTTGTTGGAGATTAACATACTCAGATGGGTCAGAGGACTATTACGTCCTTATCATCCTTTATGGATAAGATGATGTTGAGTTTTGCGAAGGTTTAGTAATTTCCATTTCCTCGGATTATGGAAGAGTACCATAATGTATCTCTAGAAGATGTTGTAGCATTACCCCATCGATGGGAGATGGAGTTTGGGATAGATTTAATGATAGGTGTGTCTCCTATCTCGATGTTTATGTATAGGATGGTACCTTCTAAGTTACAAGAGCAATGTATATAGCTAGATGGTGTATTGCGGAGCGGTATTGTTTGGCCAAGCATGTATCTATTGGGTGAACTAGTTTTTCATAAAGAAAGTTGGTGGCGGTTCACGGTTGTGTTTCAATTATCATCATTGGAAATGAGTGATAGTGAAGAAATTATATCCACTTTCATGGATTGATGATTTATTTGATCAACATGAGGGTTAAATTTGGTTCTCAAAGATTAATTTGTGGTTAGGATATCATCAAATGTGTGTGAAGGATGAGGATATCCCGAATACTAATTTCTATTATCATCATGGGCATTATGAGTTCATTTTTATTTCATTCGGTGTGAATAATTCCCCTAATGTATTCATGGGTTTGATGGAAACTATGTTCTATGAGTTCTGGGATAAGTATATGGTGGTTTTCATTGACGACATCCTTGTGTATTATGCTTCTGAGGATGAGCATGTAGAGCATCTGGGTGCTATTTTGAGAGTTTTTCATCATGATATGTTGCATTGGAAGTACTAAATGTGTTCATTTTGGGATAAAGAAGTCTATTTCATGGGGAATGTTCTATCCAAGTAGGGAGTAGATGTGGATCAGTCAAACGTAGAATCTATTTTGTCTTTGGAATAACCCAATGCAATGTTAGATGTGCGAAGCATCCTTAGTCCGGTAGGATATTATAGGAGGTTAATAACTTCTTTATCTCGGCCTATGACTCCACTAATAGTGTGGAATATGATGGTTCATGCGTTTATGTGGATAGATTAGTGTCAGGAAGATTTTGAGTATCTAAAGGAGAAGTTGGACAGTGCTTCAGTTCTTTGTCTTCTATAAGAATGATTTATGTACGAGGGTTTATGTGATTCTTGACATCTAGGGTTGGGTTGTGTTCTGTTGTAGCAGAGATGAGTTGTTTTTTATGAGTCCCAGCAGTTGTTTCCCCATGAGAATAACTATACATCCCATGATCTTGAGTTGATAGTGGTGGTGATTTTGTTGAATTTGTGGATACATTACATTATCAGTGATAATTTTCTAATCTTCACCTATTATAAAATTATGAGGTATCCCAACATCACTTGAACTTGTGACATCATCGATGGATGCAGTTCTTATTGGATTATTACTTCAAAATTTTGTATACACCTAGAAAGGGTAATGTTGTAGCTGATCCACTAAGCGGTAAGTCACGTAGTGATACAGTGCGTGAATCGGGTGATTCTGGAGTGTGATGGATGAAATTTTAGCATTACATTTAGATATGAGAGAATTTGGGGGGTAAATGTTGTATTTTTCATTTGAAGGTGTTTTAATCTCTAGTTTAGTAGGTAGTAGAGTCCCAATTGTGAGATCATGAGGTAGAGTTATGGAGAGATTGAGATGTTTGTGGAGAGACCCATAATGGTTGGTCAAAGAATGAACAAAACTGTGTGTTGTTTTAGAGAAGCATTTTCATTTATTTGGCTTCACATGAGATTGTTCTTAGAAAGTTTCATAGTTCACCCTTAGTGGTATGTCTCTTCATGAAAAAGATGTACTGAGATTTGAGATGTCAATTCTAGTGGCATGGGTTGAAGCGTGTAGTCGCAGAGTTTGATTCTTTATATTTGGTCTGCCAGAATGTGATGGTCGAGCACCAAATTCCCTATGGTTTTCTCCACCCATTAGATGTTACTCAGTGGAAGTTAAAGTACATCTTAATGGAAGTTTTTACCAGTTTACATTGAGATCAGAGAGGTTGTGATTCTATATGGGTATTAGTGGATCATTTGATGAAATCATCCTACTTTATAACGATCAAGGAGTCAATATCATTGGAGGTTTTGTCGAGCTAGTATCTGTAAGAGGTGGTGAGACTCAACGGGATCCCAAGGATGATAATTTTTTATTGAGATCCTCATTTTACCATCAAGGTGTGTAGAGGTCTCTGAGATTATTTTGGTTATCAACTATGCCTTAGAACATCTTTTCATCTATAGAAGATCGTCAGACAAAACAGAATATCCAAACACTTTAAGACATGTTGTGCTCTTGTATTGTGGATTTTGGAGGTTCATGGATGAGGCACTTACCCTTGGTAGAGTTATGTTACAACAATAATTACCATTCCACCCTTGGTATGGAGCTATTTTAAACCTTGTATGGACAACCTTTCCAATCTCTGTTGTACTGGACTAGGGTCAGAGAGTTAGTAATTCTTGGGTCGGAACTAGTATAGAATACAAAAGAGATGGTTCAGGTGATTCATGGGAGGATTAAGGCAGTGCATGATCACCATTATTCCTATTCTGATCGGAGTATGATACCTTTGGAGTTACACGTTGGTGTTCATGTGTTCTTAAAGGTGATTCCCCATCATGAACGATGAATGTTTGGTCATGGGAGTAAGCTTTCTACCTAGTTTACTAGATATTTTGAGGTGTTGTCTCGCTTTGGAGCCTTGGCACATTAGATAAAACATCCCCTTCATATGATCCAGATACATTATGTTTTTCACATGTCTAATCTATGTTGTTATCTTCATGATGAATCTAACATCATCGATTGTGGTGTGATCAATGATGATGATGATGAAACATTCGAGGAGTGGCATATAGAGATCCAATATTGCCTTGAGAAGGGTTTTCCAAGGTATATTGTACCCTTGGTTTGTGTCTTTTGGAAACACAATGGTGTCTGGAGGACTGCATGGTAATGTTAGTCATAGATACATGCTCAGTTCCATGGGTTGTTTGATGTTTAACTATTCTCTTATAGCCTTATTCATTCGGTGGTTGTAGATATTTTCTAGTTATGAGATGGATTTATCTTGTTTCTTGGTGTGGATTTATCTCTTTGAGAGCTATCTATCCTAGGAGTGTTTTTAAGAGATAGTTGTGGTTGTAGTGTGTTTTTATGATGTTCCTCTAGTTAGGTGGTTGAGCTTCTATAGAAGCAATAGTTTTCAAAGTTATCTCATGTGGTGGATGTTCGGAAGACCACATTTTTGTTTCCTCTTTGGGTTGGTTTTAGATTATCAAGGATGAGATTGTTTTTAGAGGTATATGATGTCAGGTCTCGGATCTATGTGGATCGACCCTTTGCGTGTTTTTGAATAATGATTCAGTTAGAGGAGGCTTGAAGGAATAATATAGGTTTTAGGTTGTTAAAGGATAGACCAAGGGATATTTCATGTCATGTAATTGGATTAAATGACATGAAAATCTATTTCATGACCTGTCTGGGAGTTTTCAAAGCATGTAATGTTTTGGGGTTTGAATAATAAAATAAAATTAATAGGCGATGGTTTTTTTATGGAAACCAACTCTGAGGAATTACACAACATGAAAGGGTATTACACATCTTGTAATAACCAAATGAAGTATGTTATAAATCATTTCATCCACTTGGGTTTTTTCATATCATATAGCTAAAACCATCTGTCTCAACACCAGACAACTCAGAAACCCCCCCCCCCTCCATTTAACATTTGGGGATTACATTTTATCAGATCTATTCCTTTCTTCCCTCCTTCGATATATCTTAGATATAAGGTAATATCTAAATCTGTTATTGTGTTTTCTTCAATTGTTTTCTTCACGTTTCTCTATTTAATGTGATGGAACATGATCCCCATGAATCTAATGGAATTTTATTGGTTTCCAGTTGGTGTGGTTGTGCCATGACATTCTTTGGTGGTTTAATTCGTTGCCAGAGAGGTGATCGTGATATGTTGCATTAAATTGTTCTCGTACGAAGAATGGTTGTGACCTTTTCAGGCAGTCGATTCATTTCTTCTCTATTTATTTATGTGTAATCATAGAGATTACAAAATTTATCCCTTTGGATCACCAAGAAATTGGTATAATAATTATATGAACTGCATTCAAGAATTGGTATACATCACATAGTGATGTTGTTGCATTGTACTGTGATAACAGTTTGCCTCTTGATTTTCTAAATAGTTTGATATTTATTCCTTGGTTGAGTTAGCATATTGTTCTTAAGAGAAATTGGTAAAAAACCTAATGTTGGAATTAATTGATAATTAATTTTATAAAAAATAAAGTGCCATGTTTAATGGATCCTATTATTATTATAAATTTATGATAATAAAACTAATACATATATGCATTTTAACTGATTTTTTTTAAGAACCGGTTGTATGAATAAAAAGAAAATGCTTTTGTGGGGCCTGAGTTACCCACTTTTTGTCAAGGACACTTTCCTTCTTATTTAGAGTCATGGGTGTTCATTGTGTGGAAAGGTTGGATTCCTTGTTAAGAACTTAGTGCCCAGTTTATATGTTTGTTTGTTTCCTACTGCTTGTGATGTGATGTGAGTCTGGGATGGATGTGCCTGGAGGGCTGTTGTGATATGTGGGGAAGGGAGGCCTAGTTTTTGTGGTATAATTTGATGCCTAGAGTGGTGAGATGCATCTGTTTATGGATGACGGTGTTGGGGATGACACCAGAGATAATGAAATGGGTTAAAGTTGGGAATAACTATTGATATGAATGTTGGATTCTTGTTGAAACTATTGCTTATTTATCTATTTTAATTTCCCCAATACATGATGAAAATGGTTTTTTACCCTTTTTCAAGAGATTTGAAGACGCGCAGGGTATTCCACATGCATTATGTGTTTATCTTCTTGAGGTTGGATGGATCTACACTCATCTTATAGGTGGTGAAGACTTGATGGGTAGTTCATCTACTCACCGTGTGGATCCCCTTGTTTTTGGAAGCGTATAATGTTTTATTATAATACTTAGAAATAAGCTAAGTGTTAATGTAGTTAATAAAAGATGGAATAAATTTTAACCCATTGGGTTAGGGATTACTGAGATGCAGTGTTGGGGCTTTATTTATGAGAAGTAGTGGAATCGGTTTTGTTATGTCTATAGGGAATGGATCGTTGTTGGAATGGTAATAAAATGAAATGAGGAAATTGAAATGAAATGTGGAAATTGATAATGGTTAATTAATGGTTAGGAATTAATTAATGTAAATTGTAATTTATAAAAATCAATAAAGTAACTTAATGAATCTTGTTATATGGTTGTGTTCTTAGTGGATATCTAGTCTTAACAGTGGTAGTTGTGAGTCTGAGAGACGTTAGCTGAAGTTGAGTATAATACAATGTTGTACCCGTAGAGTTGTTGTGAGCTATGTTATATCCTATACTATTTGTGTTTTTATAAGGTACTACACCCTATAGGTTAGGGAAACTCACACCCTAGGGATTCTGAGCCCTGGGGGTGTTTTCCCCAATATCCTAGTGGAAGGATGGATGACTGACTACCCCCTTTGACCCCACTCTCTTCTCGTTGTTGTAAATTTCACTAGTATACACAATGGTTATTTTTCCCCTTATATGTGGGTAGAGGGATGTAATGGTATGTGTTTATTTCACACACATATATTCTAGATATAGTTTACCATGGAATACTATAGGTATAACATGTATAGGTTGTGATGGCTTGAAGATCAATACACTCTGTGTAGGATAAATGGCATGCAGTACAATACCCAACATTTGATACATGTTATGCGAGATTTGGTGGTTCCCAAGAATTACCTGGTGAATTTTTGTTATGTTGATGTGTTGGTGTGTTGCACAAGGTGAATTTAGTGGTTCTTCACCTAGGTGTATACAGGTTAGCCTTTTGGGAGAGAGATTCTCAGGCTGTGTGATGTTGGGGAAAAGTGGAAAACTAGTGGGGAAGTGGTATCAGGGTACTGTAACCCACCATTATTTTAAAAATAAATTGAAATAAATGAAACAATGTTTTAAGTATTATTTTTAACTATTCTTTAATCAAAAATTTTCCACTTCTATGTTTTTATTTTCAATTAATGGCCATCTACAGTTCTTATTAGTATGTTATTTGGAGTCTAATAGAACCAACCTGATATTTGGTGAATAGTAACATATCCGTATGAATAGTAATATAAATTTTATTATGACCCTAATTAATAGTAAATTGTGTTATTATTTTATTTTCTTAATACTTTATGATAATGGGGTCTTGATTAACTTTTTCAATGTGATATAATAGCAGTTATAGTTTTAAAATTGTTAATTTTTGAATAAAGAATTATTTTATTTAAATTTTAAGTTAATAATATTTAAAATATAATTTGTTTTAATAAAAGGATTGATTTTTTAATTTTAAACGTCAAAAACTGGTTAAGGAGGCCTTTTGGTATTTTTCTGAAATTCTGGAATTTTGGATGCATAGTAAAATACAATAAATTACAATAAATGATATATACTTGTTTTACTACATCATAGGTGATACAAGGATTATTTAAGACCACTTGTTTTTAACTCCTTGGAAATGTTTACTATTTTGGGTCACATGAATCAAGACTATTTATATTCTTCATCAAAAATAGTAAACTGGTGATTAAAATAATGTAAAATCCATCCTCCCCTCATATATAAATACCACCATCATTCCCATATTCCTCTCACACCTCTAAAAACATGATCCTTACATATGTTCTACACAATACTCATCCCAAGGCTCTTCCACACGTCCTTGAGCTTTTGGTCTCACCAAAAGGACCAAACCAAAGGCATTAAATGGAATCTCAAGGAGAATATATCAAGAGTTAAACATCCTCTTTTGTTTTCTTTCTCTTCATTTCATTTTCTTTTATATTATTATTATTTCTTCACCTCCACTTATCAAAGAGGAATTCATGATCCAATATCTTATATATTTTATATTTCATCATGTTTATGGAAGATTCACTATTATACTTCTTCTCCTATTCACCTTATTCAAAAAAAACTAAAACACAGCTTGTGATGTGTCGACTTATCATCATCATGGATGATGTGATTTCAATTTCATTTAATTCCTTCGAGACTATTCATGAAACCATTTTAATGGTTAAAAAAGATTATAATTTTTTATTATATTTTATATATGGTTTGGTAATCATTTTATACAAATGTTATTAATTTATGAAACAAAATGTGTTCATTACAATCGAAGAATCGAAAAAATGACCTAAACAAATATCAATAATGTTTTAACTGATGAATCATCCTCTTGTTAGAATTCAAAATAATAAATGCTATAATTTATGGTACTGTAAATATGTAAATTCCATTCAATTCCATGACTATATTTCACTTTCAGTCGATAAGAATATAAATCATGAACCAATCATGGAAATCATGTAAAGAACACTCCCAAAACAACGCAAGGAACAAAATACTAACAATTAAAGAGTAAAATGGTGTAATTAAATGATCATATAAGGTATTATAAAGATGATTATGTTCCTATAATATATTAATAACACTATGTTAACAATTATATTGAATGTTTAAAAACAATAGTAAGAAAAACTTGAGGTAATGGAATTTATAACCCGATTTCCTTTCTTTGGGATAAAATTCTACTTCATTATTTATGTGGTATTAAAATTGTTTGTTTGATGAATTTTGATTATATTATGTTGAATTATGTTTATTTATAGTGTATATACATATTCAATTCACTTTATTAAGTCTCAATTTAATTATATGTTATTTGTAATAGACTTTTCTTTTAAAAACCTCTTAAAATTTTGTTTTAACTAAATTCAAATACAATGTTTTTATGAGATTATTCTTGTTGTAATATTATGTTTGGGTTATTAGGAATTTTTTATGATGAAGGCTGGGACCTATTTCTCACTCAAATTAATTGGGTATGTATAAGTTAGAGGTCGGACGTACAGTTACTCCTAATGTAACTGCGATGGTTAAATAAATTGTAAGGTAGTTGTGAGGGTTACAAATTATATGGTAGCCGAGGGGGTTACATGATTTTGTATGTAATTCCCCAAGACACCATTATGGTCAAATTTATGGTCTTTTTTTGTGGTTATCTTGTAGAAATATCATTTTTCACAAAGTATGTATATATGGGTAACAAGTATGTCTTTGGAAAATGATTTTATACGTTTTAAGTATTCATGGACTAATGTGTTCTTTCCTTATGTTTGTATCAATTCATGAGATTTTTGTGCTTTCACAAATACTTTTTAATAATTTTGATAGGTTATAATTATGTGTAAGACAAATAATGAATCCAAGATAAATTTTTGAGTAATTTTAAAAGAAATCATGTTTTTTTTTTGAAAAGTTCTATAATTTGGAAGAAATAAAGACTATTTTTATATTATCCACTATATATTAATGTGTAATGTTATGAATGTATTATTTCCCAATTCTATAAATATATAAACATGAAATGATCCTAAATGTTTAAGTAAGTGATTTCTTGACTAAATTCAAGATTATGCAATGTAATAAGGTCGGGTCCTTATAGTTTCTATCAGAGTATGGTTTAGATAACATTAGGGTTTAGGATGATGATAATAGAATAAAATAAATGATTTTTTAGTATATAGGTAATTTGAAATGTTATATAATTTAAACATTAAAATTTCTTCTACTAATATATGTTTATTCATAATGGTTTTCTATAGAATAAATATTGAAGCTAAAGAAGATAGTCACTGACTGAACAATATCCTTCCAAATATAAAACCTGGAATGGTAGTGATTGGAACCAAATGGTTTGTGATACTAGTGGCTCTGTTAATATAGGAAATAAATGGTGGTCACATATATGAAAGAGAACAACCATAGGATCCACAATGGAACATGACCATAGTGGAACATTTTATGAGACAACACCCTGCTTCTTTCAATGGATCTTCTAACCCAGTAGTAGCTGAAGGGTGGATTAAATCCCTTGAAAAGATATTTGATGTTATGGGATGTTTGGATAGTCAAAAGGTAAGTATTTACATTTATCATTTTAAAGGTGATGATGATCAGTGGTGGTCAATTATCCTAAATATTAGGGATAGTGAGGATGTTTATTCCTTAGAGTGTGATGGATTTAATAGTATATTACTTGAAAAATATTTTCTTATGGTGGTGTAAATTAGGGGGGAGAAGAAATTACCAGAATCGAAGTAGAATAAGGATGATTCAATGGTTGTGTATGATGAAAAATTCAATAAACTGGTGTGTTATGCTTCAAATATTATTATGGTTCTTGATATGAAAATGAATCTTTTTTACACAGGACAGATTCCAAGGAAATTAAGGGTATTGGCCTCCTGTGAATTCCAATGTTACAAGAAAATATTCCGATGTGCTGAGAGGGTAGAGATAGAGTTTTATGATGATCACATGAATTTTGACCACAAGGAGAATAAGAGGTCTAGATGGAAAGAGATGGGTAAGAATCATTTAAAAAATTAGATGGTAAGAAAATATAGATTCCAGTTTGTGAAAAGTGTAGGAAGAAGCACCCTGGGAAATTCCTAATCAAAACTGGGAGGCATTTTCTAGGAGGTAAGTTTGGACATATGGCCCGAGATTGTAATGAAAATGATCCTATGACTAATCCTGAAAAGAAAACTATTAATTGTGTTAAATGGGGTGAGATTTCTGATTATAAAAATTCATTCCAAAAGAGAGATTTGAATTATGCATAGAAGCCAGACTATAAGAAGAAAGGTGTAGTGAGATCCTTTGAGACTCGGTCAGCAGATTTCAGGACATCAAATGAAGTTTTATCTAGTAACATGTTTCTTTAATCATATTTTTATAATGTTTTTTATACTAGTTCTACACATTCTGTTATTTATGAATATTTTTTTAGTAAATTGATAATATCTCTTCAAAAAAAGAGACTGAAACATATTATTAAAAAACTTGGTAAAAATATTATAGAAAATAGAAATTATAAGAATATTTCTTTTATGGTCTATAAAAATACATTACATGAAACCCTTATTTGTTCCCATAGTAGATTTTGATGTCTTTCTGAGAATGGACTGGATTTCGGTTTACCATGATAAGATTAACTGTAGATCTAAATAATTATTTTTTTTAGAAAGAGTTTCAGTTTGTATAGAAGAAAAAACCCATACAATTGATAATATATCAGAAAGCTAACAAATTTTTGAAAGATGTAAATGAAATTTATCTTGTGCATATTGTTGAAAATAAGGAAAAGGATTAGATTAATGGTGTTCCAGTGGTAAATGAATACCTTGATGTTTTTTCCTAATGAGTTACTAGGTGACATACCAGACCAGGATGTCAAATTCCCAATTGAGTTAGTTCCTAATGCAAGGAGAATATTAAAACCCCCATATTTAATGGATCAAATAGAACATATTTAATTGAAAAAACAGTTGCAGGTGTTTCTTTATAAAGGCTTCATTTGTCCTAGCACTTCACCATGAGGTGCTCTTATTTTTTTGTTAAAAAGAATGATGGTTCCATGAGACTTTTCATTCATTAGAGATCCTTGAATAAAATTATGGTAAAAAACAAGTATCCTTTGACTCATATTGATAAACTGTTTGATCAGCTATAGGGAGCTCCGTACTTTGCTAATATTGACTTGAGATTCGAATACCATCAGCGAAAGGTGAAGGATAATGGAATTCTGAAAAAATATTTTTGTAATAGATATGGGAATTATGAATTTTTTTTTTCTATTTGGGTTAACTAATATACTAAATGTATTCATGGATTATATAAGTAGAATATTTCATGAGTTCTTTGATAAATTTTTGGTTGTGTTTATTGATGAAATTCTGGTAATTTTTAAGAGTAAATGGGAGCATGAAAAACATCTATGGGTTGTTTTTCAATTATTAAAGGAAAATAAATTGTATGGAAAATTAAGAAAGTATGATTTTTGGTTTCAATAAATTTCTTTTCATGGAAACATTCTAAATAAGGATGGAATAACAGTTGATCCTCCCAATACATAAGTGTTTGATGAATGGCCAAGACCCAAAAAAGTTACAGAGATTCATAGTTTTATTGGATAAGAAAGTTATTACTGAAGGTTCGTTAACAACACTGCCCAGTTATCTAGATTACTAACTACGTTTACACAAAAAGGGGTTAAATTTATTTGGACTGAAGAATTTGATGTTTGTTTTTAGGAACTGAAGAAGAGATTGGTGAATGCTCCAGTCTTGGCCTTTCCTTCCCAAAAATGGAGAGTTTTCGATCTAAAGTGATGCCTCATTGAAGTGACTTGGTTGTGTTTTGATGCAGAATGATCAGGTAATTGCTTATGATTCATGAAAACTAAATCCTCGTGTGAAAAATTATCCAAAAAATGATTTGGAATTTTGGTAGATGTGGTTTTTTCTATGAAAATTTGGAGGAATCATTTATATGGACCCAAATGTATAATATATACTGACCATAAATGATTGAAGTATATATTCACTTAGAATGAATTAAAAATGAGGTAGAGAAGATGACTTGTATAGTTAAATGATTACAATTTCACGATCAATTACCATACTGGAAAATCAAACAAAGCGGCAGATTCCTTGAGTCAAAAACAACATGTATCATTAACCATTTTACATTTGAAATGTGATCCCTTGATATATTATTTGATGAATTTTGGCTTAGAAGTTTTTGGTGCAGGAAATACCTCTATTTTGTATTAGGTTTCAGTGTTGTCATCATTATTATACAAAATTAATAAAGTGCATAAGGAGACCCATGCGCTACATAAAAAGGTATAATTGGTAAAAATGGGTATGTTTCCAGAATTTAAAATTTAAAAAGATTGTGTTTTAAGATTTGGTAGAAGGTTGTGTGTACCTAGTGATTCCCAATTGAGGAAATATTTTTTGTGTTAAGCACATAGTTCTCCATTTTCAGTTCATCATGGTAAAACTAAGATATACATAGACCTTCGAGGGTATTACTGGTGTGATGGAATGAAAAGTGATATTGCTTATTTTACAATGAAATGTTTTACATATGAAATGGATAATGCATAATGGAAGATACCTAAGGGGATGCTTCATCCTTGGCCAATACTAGAGTAGAAATGGAAGAATGTATCCATATAATTTGTGGTGGGATTTCCAAATACTTCTCGAGGTAACAATGTGATTTGGGTTTTCATTGATCGGATGACTAATTCATGACATTTTCATTCTATTCGAGATACAATGTATTTGGATCATATTTCTCGACTGTACCTCAATGAGATTTTATGGTTACATGGAGTTCCTCATTCCATTGTATCTGACTAGGATCCCAGGTTCACTTCTAATTTTTGGAAGGGCCTTCAGAAGTATTTGGGCATAGAATTAAATTTCAATACATATTTGCATCCTCAATATGATTGGATGTCAAAACGAACCATTCAAACTTTGGAAGATACGGTAAGATATTTTTCAATATGCTTCCAAGTATGTTGGAATAAACATCTTTCTCATGTTGAGTTCTCTTATAATAATAGTTCTCATTACATTATTCATATGAAATATTTTGAATAATTTTTTGGGAAGCGGTGTTGAACTCCTGCGTTTTGGGAAGAAGTTGGGGAAATGATTTTGATGTGACTAGAATTAGTAGAGGAAGTTATTGAGAATGTGAAGATGATCGAGCAACACATGAGGATAGATCAGAGTAGGAATAAATGGTATGTAGAAAATAGGAGGAAAGACTTTTATTTCAAGGTTTGTGATCATGTTTTTCTTTGAATCTCACTATGGAAGAGTTTTATGCATTTTTGTAAGAAAGGAAAGCTAAGTACATAGTTCATTAGACCTTATAAAATCCTGGAAAAGGTTGGTTATATCGCCTACTAAGTAGCTTTTCCATTGAATTTATCCTAGGTACATAATTTTTTTCATGTTTCAATGTTGAGAAAGTATGTGCCAGATTCACCTCATGTCTTGAGCCCAAAAGCAGTTCCACTGGAAGAGAACCTTTCTCATGAAGAGAAACTAGTTTGGATTCTTGATCAAAGGGAATATGTATTATGGAATATGGTAATCCACAAGGTAAATATTTTTTTGAGAAACAATTTGGTTGATAATGTGACAAGGGAATCTCAAAATGCTATGATGAAAATGTACCCTTACTTGTTAAATGAGTAAATAAAATTGGGAGGGTGAAATTTCCAGAAGGTTGGGAAAGTATAACACCCCAAGGATTTAAAAATAAATGGAAATTCATGAAACTTTGGTTTAAGTGAATTTTTATAACTTGCATTTAAACATAATTTTCCCACTTCTATGTTTTGAATTTTGATAAACATTCATCTATGATTCTGATCAGTAATTTATTTTGAGTCTGATAGAACCAACTTGATTGTTTGTGAATAGTAACATACCCTTATGAATAGTATTATAAATTGTAATATGACCCTAATGAATAGTATGTTGTATTAATATTTTATCTTCATAAGGCTTTAATATAATTACATCATGATTAATTTTTCAATGTGACAAAATTGCAGTTATAGTTTTAAAATTGTTAATTTTTGAATAAAGTATGATTTTGTTTAAAAATTAAATTAATAATATTTAAAAAATTACTTAATATAAGTTTTTTGTTTTTGAATTATACACAACAAAAAATGGTTAGGTTGAATTTTTGGGATTTTTTTGAAATTCCTGAATTTTTTATGAATAGTAAAATACGAAAAATTACGATAAATGATAAATACTTGTTTTACTGCATAATAGGTGATGAAAAGATGATGTAAGACCAATGTTTTTTAACTCACATAAATTTTTTACTATTTTGGGTCACATAAATCAAGACTATTCATAGTCTTGAGAAATAATATTAAACTAATGATTAAAATAGTGTAAAATCCATCCTCTCCTTGACTATAAATACCACCCTCATTCCCCTATTAATCCCACACCTCTGAATCCATGATCCTTAATTAGGATCTACCCAATACTCCTATCAAGTCTCTTCCCCATGGACTATAGCTTCTGATCTCACTAAAAGACTAAAACCAAAAGCCTCAAGAGGAATCTCAAGGATAAGAGATCAAGATGTAAACATCCTCTTTTGTTTTCTTTTGTTTCATTTCATTTTCATTTCTATTCTTCTTCCTTCATCACCTTCCCTTATCCAAGAGGAATGAATGATACAGTATCTTAAATATTTTTTATTTCATCATGTCTATGGGAGATTCACCATTATAATTCTTCTCCTTTCCCACTTATTAAAGAAATTAAAACACTTCCCGTGATGTGTTGATTTAACGACATCCTGGACGATGTGATTTCAATTTATTTTACATCCTTCAAGACTTGTCATGATACTATTTTTATTGTTCAAACAGATTATAATTTATTTATTATGTCTTATATAATGATCTGTAATCATTGTCTGCACATGTTTTTAATAGATGAAACAAAATGAGTTTATTACGATTGAAGAATCGCCAAAATGACACAAACAAATATCAATAATGTTTTAACTTATGAATCATCATCTTTTCATAATTAAAAATGATAAATTTTATAATTTATGGTAATTGAAATATGTAAATATCATTCCATTCATATTATGGATTTTTACTTCTAACTTTCAATAATATCCATCATGAACCGATCAGGGAAATCATGTAAAGAACGCACCCAAAACATTGCAAGGAACAAAATACTAAAATTAATGGGTGAAATGTTATAATGAAATGATAATATAAGGTATTATAACAATAAATATGTTTCTTTAAGATATTATTAACACTCCCTTATCCATTTTACAGGAGTTTTAATCATTTTTGATGTAAGACAAACCTGAGGTAAGGAAATTCATAACCCGATTTCCATTGTTTGGGTTGACATTCTAATACATTATTTATGTGGTATTAAAATTGTTCGTGTCATGAATTTTTTTTATATTATGTTGAATTATGAGTATTTATAGAGTATATAAATAGTCAATACTCTATGTTAAGTCACTCTTCAATTATATGATATTTATAAGGGGTTTTTCTTTTAAAAACAACTTTTAAAACATTGTTTTAATGAACTTAAAAAGCAATGTTTTTTTGAAATTATTCATGGTTTTTGATTAGGTTTTGGTTCTGGTGAATTGTTTATGATGAAGTTTGGGACATATATCTCCCTAAAATTCATTGGTTATGTGTAATTGAGAGGTAGTTTGTATGGATACTCCAAGTATAACTGTAATGGTTACACAAATTGTAAGGTACCCTTGAGGGTAACAAATTATAAGGTAGTCAAGAGGGTTACAAGATTGTGTAAGTAATTCCCCATGATAACTTTATGGTTCTATTTACATTCTTATGTTTTGTGGGTATCTTTTGGAAATATCATTTTTCACAAAGTATATATGGGTGAAAAATATGTCTTCTAAAAATAATTTCATACGTTATAAGTATTCATGGACTAATGTGTTATTTCCATCTTTTTATATCCCATACTGAGATTTTTGTGTTCATCCAATGTTTTTAAATTATTTTCATGGGTTATAAGATTCTTTAAGACAATTAAGGAATCCAAGTAAAATATTTGAATAATTTTCAAAGAAATCATGTTTTATTTGAAACGTTTTATATTTTGGAAGAAATGAATACTGTTTTTATGGTATCCACTATGTATTAATTAGTAATGTTAGGAATGTATTATGTCCCAAAATTATAAAGATATTAACTTGAAATTATACTCAATGTGAATGGAATGGATTTTATGACAAAATTCAAGATTATGTAATGTAATAAGGCCAGGTCATTATAGGTACCCTTGATATTCATTATTATATGATAAGATCTTATTTCTGATACTTGGTGAGTGTGTCCGTTGTGAGGATGGGAACATAGTATATCTTTTATGTAACGATTTTGTTTCACTTATTGTTCACTGTCCTTTAGAATTATTCCATTACATTTGCACGAGAGGCTCCAAAGAGGTTCCTACTCATAATAATATTGTACTCACTCTATGTTTATATAAACTATTTCTTATGTCACTTGGATAAGGTTGGAGATCAGGCTGGTCACTACTAGATCGGGGTTTTGCAGGATTTTTTTGGGCTTCTTGGTCATTGTCATATTAACATTCCTTTTGGTACTTGTTGTTTTCCCTTTCAATTGTAGTAGTTCTGGAATGACATTACATTTTTGTACTTGGGTTTTATTTAATGATGTAGTCTAAGAAGAAATTGGTTGGTTTCAATATTATCTATCTCTTTTTCATGTGTTATCTTAGAGGGTAATTCCTCTCATTTGTGTATTTACTATACCCTCGGTGCTAGTTTCCAACTCGGGGCCTACTTGAGGTAAGACTCAGGAGTCACTATCTCTCTCCACCCATTTCCATGAAAAGAGGGGTATGCATTGAGAGGAGGGGGTTGTGACAAACTTATTCCCATCTGCAATGATCCACCACTCACAATTCCCCACCATAACAATGAAGTTCTATCCAGATGGTCTAGGAGAAATTCATTTTAGAATATGATTAGAAGGAGGTGCGCAAATACAACCTATGGTACCTCAACACTGATTCCAAAACCACCTGAACAATTCTCATGGTGTCTTCATCGATATTGACTTAGTGATGTTTGAAACCATCATGTTTGGTAATGGATTCATCGTCAACATTGAGGGGTGTTGAATGATCATGTTTTCTTACAATATCTATGAACACAATGTTCTCAAGGGGGTGTACTTCATCATAAATCTCACCACCAACATCATTAGAATTATAAAACATGATGAGAATGGTTGTCAGAAAGTAATCTCTAGAGGCAACTTGATGATCTACGACCAACAATGGTGCTTGCTATCTAGGGTGCATCACTTCTCTGATCAGCTATAGAAGCTAAGATTCAACATTGCACAACTGAAATTCAAATTTCAAGGATATCAGCAGTGTAATGGAATTGAAATATGAGGTATGGAAACCTTAATTTACAGGATATGTTATTCTCTCTTAACGCATTATGGTGCGAGGGATTCCATGGATTGATCAGGTGTATCAAGTATGTGACAACATCCCCACAGAGAAGTAGTGATGAATATATTTTCCTGAGTAATCAAAACATTTCCCAGAAAAAGTCATCAACCTTGTCCATGGTAACCTTTGTAAGAAGATTTCATTGAAAGTTCTAAGTTGTAACTTCTACTTTCTTTTGGTAATGAATGACATGATCTTCTATATGTGGCTCAATCTACTCATGAGAAAAGGCCAAGGTCTAGTTACAATTAGATTATTTAACGCCAAAAAGGAGGTGGAGACAAGGCACAAGCAAAAGGTCCTCCACACTGACCATGATGAAATTTTTACTTCAGTGGATTTCGGAAAATATTGTCTCAAGTGTATCGTACAATGACAAATCATGACTCCCTTTTCACAATAGAATAATTGGGTCATTTAACAAAAAAATTAGACTATGCTTTAAATGGTTTGAAGCATTTTGAATCCAATGGTCCTTCTCAGGATTTTCTAGGGTGATTTCATCTCCACATCCATCTTCATTCATAACCAAGCATCAATACACAGCCTTAACGGGATGATGTCGTATGAGGCCTAACATGGACAAAAACAGGTGGTGTACTTTTTCTGCCCCTTTGGATACACTACACATGTTAAGAACATGAAACCTCAGCTGAAGAAGTTGGAATATCGCATCGTTCTAATGATCTTCATTGGGTATGATTCACGTTCCAAGGAATACAATGTGTATAACCCCGACAATAGGAATCTGCATGTAATGTGGGATGTCATATTCCACAAGGAAACATAGTGATATTGGAGTGATGATAAAAAACAAGATTTTTTTATTAGTGTGGTGTAATTAACCATAGATCACACTACGATATATATACTTTTATTGAAGGAGACTGGAAATACTTTTTGAGAACATAGATCAACACCCACACCCACTAGTGTGCGCTCTGCTGACCCTGCAACACCAGATGTGGTGAAGGTGATTCTTGCACTGTTAGCCGCAGTGTAGTTTGTCTCTCCACCATCCAATCTGGTTGAAGCACTAGATTCTGATCACAATGACACCCCACATGGTTTTCACACCATAAACAAGTATATCAGGAAAAATGTGCCATCGGGGTTTCCATTACACGATCTTGAGTCCATCGAGTTACATTTCACCAAGGTCGAAGAGTCAACCTCTTTTGGTGAAGCATAATTAAAATTGTGCTGAAACAAAACAACTTTGGAAAATAATCCAAGGAAATTATCATTTGGGTAGTGGTGGAGATATAGAAGAAGAAATTGAGTGCATTTTTCAATATAGAAATCCCACTGGTGTCCATAAGCATATGCGACAAAAGGTGTTCCTTTGGAGGCCCAATATTATTTTGCTGTCTACCATGGTCAAACCTGCTGATGCCCTGGCCACCAATCTCCATTTCTACATGCCACATTGATTATATAAAAGTTTTAGAGAGCGGTGATAAATAGTTGAGGTAAGATAATTCCATTAACAATTTCATGAAGTCACTTGGGAGAACCATGTTTTAGGAGCTGCAAACAAAAATTAACATTGTAGCGACTAGGTGAGCACAACATAAATTAAGAGGGGTGATATTACTGACTAATTTTATGTGGTGAATAATTTCACCTTTTTTTCCCTCCCCCCCCCCCCCCCACCACAACATTATTTTTCATCATTTATTTTTCTTTTCATAACTTATTGTGGTTTTTTCTTAATTATGTATCTCACATGGTTTTTAATGACATCGTAAATAAATATATCTTTTTTTGTATATAAAGGAATGAAAACCCCACCTGTAAAACATCTCAGTTGGTGGTGCAGAAAATATCTCTCATGTTCTAGTTTTTTATTAGTATAACTTAATGTTTTTCTATGTTTGTGAGTGTTGAACAATTGGGCCTTTCAAACATCCATCTTGTTTCTTCACATCCATACTTCCAGACACTATGGAATGTGTTCCAAGGAATTCATTTGAATAATAATATAGGAGCCCCACCCACATTTTCTACACATACTTATTCATTTATTTAATTCATGATATACACATTACTTCTTCCTCTATGCCCACTATTGACCACGCATTATCCTGTAGTAATCAAAGTGTAGGAAACTCACCTGATATTTTCAAAGTAATTCATGCTTCCAAAACAGTGTTCCTCCCTTTCTCCAAACCAAACATAACTACTTCATCACACCCCTGAAAACTCATTTTTACATTGATAGAACCATCTACCATGCCAGATGTTGTAGATTTTTCATCAGGCAATGGGGACACCAAAGAAGGTCGTGTCACCCCATATTGCTATGTCAATTCTCTAAGTCAAGATAAATTCATGCCATTTTTTCAATGATATCTTATGGATGCATGTTTTACTACAGTAGGTGACGTTTAGTCTACTCAGTTTTCATATCATTACATGTACATATTGGAAAACATTCATTCTAGCCTAGGTGCCTTTGGTTCAGGAATCAGCTTTAATGTTTCCTCTGTAAACCCTATCACCTGTAGGGGTTGTACTTTTTCTGACTGTTGTGTATTTATGTCTCATTGTAGTGTTTCTACCATTTGGCGTACCCAGCTAGAAACATTATCCTAGAAACATTCAACTCATGTGTCACCTCATCTCCCAAAATGGAGACATGTGAGTCAGATTCTCCCATTTCATTCAATTTTCACTCAACCTTGTATTGCTAGTGCAAATGATCGTTCTTGTTAAACACCTGAAACTAATCTCCCCTAGTCATGGGAATCTAATCACATGCTACACCAACTGTATTCCCCTCATGGATTTTCTTATCATTGTCCACTTCTATATGCACACTAAATTCATCCGTTACAGAAGATGATTTCTCATCATGTTGTTCGGAACTACTCTCCAAGTGACACATTATACCTTCATGGAGTTTTTGATATTCCATAGAGAATTCAGCATTGTTCTTGCATATACTGCTACCATAGATAACTATACATCTTTATACCATTACTCCTCCACATCACTCCCCACCATCGATAAGATATATATATATATATATATATATATATATTACTATTGAAATAATTATTTTCCACATTGATAGAACCACCCCCTCATTTTTGAAAGAGGGGAAGGTGGTGGTTGGTGGCAACCCCACAAAACCCTCCGACGGGAGAAGCAAAAAGCAATTGCTAGGAAGGGAAAGTATCAGATTATTAATTATATGAGCCTCATCCTATTTCTTCATCAGCTTCATCTCTCATCTTCTCCAATCATTTTATAAGAAGTGTATGTGAGTTGGTTTCTCTACTTATTCAAGATAGATATTTATAAGGGTTTTCTCATTGTAATAGTGAGAGAGAGTGTACACACTTTTACACATAGTGATCCTTCTATTTACCCATTGATTTTTACCCCTTTCATTATGGGTATTTTTTCACAATACATATGATGACTATTTATTTCAGAATTTTTTGACTTTACTTTATCTCATGACTATTGTAGAACTGGTGGGCCAGTCATTTACGGTCTCAAATAGTGGTATCATAGGAAGGTTTTGGCCTCTTGTTTTTTCATGTCTTTGGGTATTAATAAATCTCAAATATTTGAGTCTTTTATGTGATTGTGACTCCGGTTGATCTTTCACTTCATAAAAAAATTTATTGAAATCATAAAATATACCATTGTGAAACTAAGGAGATTAAAGAATGACTACTTGTGGTAGTGAAATTAGATATTGAAAAATTCAATGGGAATAATTTTTCATTGAGGGAAATGAAGATGCATGCATTGTTGCGAAATGATCATTGTTGACTGACAATTAGTGAAAGAACAAAAGATGTGATGATGGAGTGTGGTTCCTATGGGATCCTGAATTGTGACATGGGAAAAAATATGATGAGTACTTCTGAAAATGAGTATATACTAGTCAGTTAAGTGGCGCCAACTACTAGAAGTAGAAAGAATATCAACGATGTGTGGATAATCCACTACCACAAAAACATTTTTTCTCAGCGCCAACCTTTATCAGCGCAAACGAAATAGAGCTGATAAAGGGACCCCCTTTATCAATGCATTTTTAGTAGCGCTGATAAAGGGTCGACTTCAAAAAAATAATAATTAAAAATAATATATTAATATATAAATATATAAATATGTAAATATTGTTATATTTATATAAATATAATATATAATTCCTAAATATATTTTTAGATAAGTATAAATAAAAATTTACACTTAAAAAACTTAATATATAAGATATTTAGTAAAAATAGCTCATAAAAAATTAAAAAAAATTAATTAACAATTCGCTAATTATTATAGATTAATAGTCATTTAATAACAATTTGAAGACTAAAAAATTTAAAAAAAAATAATAAAAGATCCAAAATATGTTGAAAACGCAAATCAAACATCAAACGGCCATAACTTTTGATTTGGGTGTCTGTTTGAGCTCTATCACATATAAAATCAAAGCATGTGACGAGCTTTACATCCCTTTGGATTGGGAAACCCCAATTATGGTTTTTTCGAGTCCAAAAAAGGCCCAGAAGGCCTCTAAAACTGAGGTTTTAGTCAGGGTAATCCGATTTTTTAACATTTTGTGGATTTTCGGCCTCGTCTAAGGGGGTATTATTGGTTTTTTTGTGGGGACTAAATTTATTACAAGGTATTACATTCATATTGATATTATGTTTTTTAAATTTATCTTTTTTTATAATGCTCTTCTATTTATAATCAAATATATAACAATATATACATATTTTTTATATATTCACACATAAAAATTTAATTATATAAATATATATATATATACATATAAAATATATTAGCATTATCTAAATAATAACTAATATCCATTTTTTTTAAAATACAAATATATGAATATTTATATACCTATATATTAATCTAACTATAAATATATATATTAATATCACTATAAATATATATATTAATATCACTATAAATATATATATTAATGTTACTATATATATATATTAATACTAATATATATATATATATATTAATATAACTATATATATATATTACTATCCGAATAAATATAACTATATATATATATAAATAGAGATATATATTAATATAACTATATATATATATTAATATAACTGCATATATATATTAATATAACTATATATATATTACTATATGAATAAATATAACTATATATATATATATAAATAGAGATATATATTAATATAACTATATATATATATAAAAATAGAGATATATATTAATATAACTATATATATATTAATATAACTATATATATATTAATATAACTATATATATATATTACTATACGAATAAATATAACTAAATATATATATAAAGAGATATATATTAATATTACTATATATATATTAATATAACTATATATATTAATATAACTATATATATATTAATATAAATATATATTAGTATACAAATAAATATAACTATATATATCATGAAATGGAAAACAAATAAAAATAGAGGAGTGGTATGGGCTTAGGCGCGCAGGGGGGAGGTCTCGAGTTCAAATCCTGGTGGAGGCAGGGGCGCGCGTGAATCGGGGAATATGGGTGCTAGTGCTGATAAAAGGTGTGTGGGGGTGCATGGGGGCACTAGAGTGCGGGAAGGCGCTGATAAAGGTGGGGCTCAAGCACTATAAAATCCCCCCCCCCCCCTCGATTGGCAGTATTTATATATTTTTATAATTTTTGTAATTTATGTAATTTTTTTGTAATTTTTTTTAATTTTTTTTAATTTTTTTATTTTTTTAACTTTTATCAGTGCTAAAAAGAAAGTTCTAATAAAGGAATCGCTCATAAAGGGGTCTTTTATTAGTGCTAAAACAAAGCGCTGATAAAGGACCCTTTTATCAGCACTTTGTTTTAGCACTGGTAAAAGACCCCTTTTATCAGCACTTTTTTAGCACTGATAAAAGGTGTCTTTATCAGTGCTTTTTGGAGCGATGATAATGGGGACCCTCCTCCACCCCTTTTTTCTTCTCCGGCATTAATATCACTTTTTTAGCGCTGTTAAAGGTCATTTTTAGCACAGATAAAATCTTTATTTGTAGTAGTGATCGACTCTGGAGAAACATTGACATAAAGTCTCAATAGAAATGGTTTGACCAGTGTCAAACTAACCCTGAAAGATTTTATTATATAATGGAATGATCACAATCAGAATATTTTTAGAATTGGTGCCATCAAACTAATGGTGCATGATCGTATTTCTCAAATCATCCAAGGAGTATTCCATGTGAACGTCCTAAAGAAAAACATATATTTTTTGGGGAAATTTGATGATATCATAGGCAAGACTCACACCGAGAATGGATTGATGAGAATTGTGAATGGGGTGCTTATGGTAATGGAGGATGACATGATCTCAAATAACCATTACATGCTTATGGGTGAAATGTACAAAGTGGTGGAGATAATTGTCGAATCAAGTACCCTAATGGAAGTGTTGATGAAGCTATGGTATAAATTTTTTTTCCCTATGTCAAAATGCGGCCTGAAGATTATTAAGGATCAAAATTTTTTCTTGGGTTTATAGAGGTATCTGTACCATTTTATGAGCATTGAGTTTTGTGCAAACAACATATGTTAATGTTTGGGAAATAAAAAGAAATAATTCATGATATATTATAGTAGATCCACTCGAACGTTTGGAAAACACAAATTATATCCCTAGGAGGAGAAAGATATTATGTATCCTTTATTGATGATTATTCTAAGAGATTTTGGGTGTACTCAGTCTAGTGGATAGCAGATGTTTTATATGTCTTCAAAACATTCAAAGAGAAAAAGGAACTTGAATCTAGAAAGAAGATTGAGTGTCTGATGACTAAAAATTGTGGAGAATATATAAGTGAGATGTTTCATAAATTTTTTCAATAAGAAGGAATCAATAGATAGTTAATAGTGGCATAAACTCATCAGAATAATGGAGTGGTAGAGTGGTTGAATAGAACCTTTATAGATAGAATAATGAAAATTTTAATGATTGCAAGAGTTTCAAAAAAATGGGCTGAAGTAGTGAATGTTGAATGTTTTATGATCAACATATCTCTTTCATTAGAAAATTATTGGATTACATCGATGGAGATGTAGACTAGTAAACCTACTAACTATTCTCAGTTATATACTTTTTATTTCTTTAATATGAAATGTTTAATGACTAGAAATGATAGAAGATATATTTCAGATCAAATAAATGTATCCTCTTGGGGTATGCTGATGGTGTGAAGGGGTATTGGTTGCAGGACCCCACTTCATGCAAACTTATCATCAATAGAGATGTCATTTTTTCATAATAATATGTTAAAATGAAAACTAATCAAGGCATAGAGAAGAATAATACATAAACAACAATAGTCATGATAGAGGAAAAATCTAAGGAAGAAAGAGTTCCCTCTGAGGAATTACTAGAGCATGATGATCAAGAACCGGTTGATTCTGGACCATGAAGGTCAACTCGGGAGAAAAGATAACCAGTATGGCACTCAGACTATGTAACTGAGTTTAATATGCCAAACTTCTTATTGATATAGGATGAAGATCCATCTTGTTTTATCGAGGTGACCAATAGTCTAGATGTATCCTCATGGATGGAGGCGACTCAGGAGGAACATGAATCCCTACACAAGAAAAATACTTCGGATATTGTTCCAATACCTCACGGAAGGAAGGATATTGGAAAAAAATGGGTCTCTAAGAGCACGCAGAATGGAAAGGTTCTGGTTGAAAGATAGCATGCATGAATGGTGGTCAAAAGATACTCTCGGAAGGAGGGTATTGATTTCAATGAGATATTTTCTCCCATAGATAGACTGGCGACTATTATGATACTTTTGGAGGTTTTTTCTACAAATTTTTTACATCTGGAATAGCTGGATGCGAAGACTGCTTTTCTCCATGGTGATTTGGATGAAGTGATCTATATGCTCTTAATAAAATGATTTTAAGAAGAATACAAAAAGAATACTTTTCTAGGTTTAAGAAATATATGTACAGTCTTAATCTGGTGGTGAGGTGTTGGTATAATAGATTTTATTCAAATATTATGTGCCTTGGATACAATAGACTTCATTCAGGTCCTAGTGCAAATTTCAAGGGTGCAGATGGTAATTAGTTCACCATTATTGTGTTATATGTGAATGGAATATTGTTTTAAGTCCCCAAAAAAAGATCAGATTCATGATATGAAAGAAACTTTATCTAGAGAGTTTGATATTAAGGACTTGGGACCAGAAAATATGATTCTTGGGTTGCAGATTTACCGAGATAGAGATAATGGGAATATTTCGCTATCATAGAATAATTACATACAGAGATTCTTGAAATTATTCAACATCAAATACTGTAACTAAATGTCTACCCCATATCCTGTTAATTTAATGTTATCCTCTATAATTAGTAATAACATTGAAGCAGATATGATTGATATGTCTCAAGTACCATATGAATCAATGGTGGGAAGTCAAATATTCTCTATGGGTTGTACAAGAACAAACATTTCACTTGTAGTGGAAGTAGTTAGTCAATAAATGTAGAATCCTAAATGAGAGAATTGGATCACAATGAAGAGGATCTGGAGATACATCAATGAGCCATCAAATGGTAAATTGTGTTATGGGTGATCAGATTTCACTATTAGATACTATGTTGAGTCAATTTTTTCAAGAGATTCTGATTGGAGAAAATCCACTACTGGTTATTTTTTTACTCTTGCAAGAGGAGTTGCGAACATGATTTTAATGTTATAGCCAGATTTATCTTTATCAATTATGGAGGTAGAGTATATGGCAGCTGCATAGGCTTTCAAAGAGGTTATTTGGATTAGAATATTGTTGGAGGAGCTCATGGACAAACAGGAGAAGTTTCCATTGTTTTTTGATAGTCATAGCATCTCGCACATAGAACAGAATCAATATTTTTATTATAGGATAACGAAATTTGGGGTACTATATCACTTTTTGAGAGATTTGGTTGTTAAAGGTAGTGAGGACATGGAGAAAATTCACAGTAAAGAAAATTTTCAAGATTTCCTGATGAAGGCAGTTGACTCTGATAAGTTTAGATGGTGAAGGTCCTCGAGAAGGCTTGAAGAGACTCGAGAAGCATGTTTGGTTGAGAGAAACTATGTGTAATGTGATTGTTTCTCAATAAAATAACTAAGTGGTATGTTTTTAAGAAGAATTATTTTCCCCATTGATGGTACCAACCAAATACTTTCTCAAATACGGGAAGGTGGTGGTAGGTGGTTGGTGGACAACCCAATAAACCCTCTAGTGGGGTAAGGAAACAAGAGGTGCATGGTAGTGCTATCAAAATCCTACAAAAGGTAGGATCCTCTTCTTATTTCATCACTAGATTCATCTATCATCATCTCCTATTACTTTATAAGTATTATTTTTGAGGTTGTTTCCACACTTATTCAAGAGAGATATTTACTATTGTTGTCTCCTTGTAATGGAGAGGGAGTGTGTATCCACTTTTACCCATAGGGATCCTTCTATTAATCCACAATTTTTTACACATTTCATTTTGGGGGTTTTTCCTCGTTACATCTAGTGTCCATTAATTTCCTCATTTTGAACTTCACTTAATCTCGCGATAGTCACTTCTCTATTGGACCAATCATTTATAGTGCCAACCATTATCATCTCTTTGTTCCTCTGGTGATCACACCAGTGCTTTTTTTGTAGCACTCCACTCCTACGAGCACAAACCAACAACACTCCCCTCCTATGATCATAACTTTGCAACTTTACAGATGGTTGGACTGAGTTACAAACACCCAACCCAAGGAAAATAAAAATAGAAAATTATGACATATATTCAATGATTGATATTTCCATCCATCTTGGTAGATTACTTGTTCAATAACTCCACCCACCATCATTCATGTGTATTTTTGGGGTTTTTGTGGAGTTTTTTCAAACCTGTAACCTCCCGCCATGCCTATTTAATAAGGGTCATTGGAGCTTCCCTTATTCATCAGCTTTGAGTTAGAGAGGTCTATTTTTAAAGATCCAAGAGTGCTTCATGTGGGAAAAAGGAGGCCTAATAGGGGAGTCTTGTAAAAATTAATTCATTTTGAAATAATTTTAGTTTTCCTCTATTTAATTATATATGTTATCATCAAATCCCAATAAGTGGTATCAGATCCATTTGTGGTTAAACGAAAGCAAGCAGTGAATATTTTTTCATGATCGAAAAAATTGAAGATGTCTGGAATCATGTTTTGAATGCAGACTCTGAAGGTTTGTGATAAGGTTATACCAATGGTTAATAATATTTAGAATAAAAATCTAAAAGGATATCCCTACAATTATTCAATGTATGATCAATTTTTGGGTGCTATAGTACCCCCTTTCTAGAGAAGCATGTACTATTCAGGTACGGGTGATATTTTTGGTGAAATTTTTGCTGAAATTAGGATAGCTGCTCTGATGCACCACATAAACACCACATCATCAGTCAATATTGACCATTGACATTGATTTGGTCAAATATTGATCAATCAGTGTTTTATTTTAATGATCTAGGAGTCGATTCCATAATTTTCTACCATTATGGACACAACAATGTTCTCCATATTATAAAATTCTGCACCAATTGTCCCACAATTGAAATTTAATGGAGAGATCATCCATAAGAAGGAGGATCCTCTTTACATATTTAAGATAATCATTTTGGATGTCTCAAATGGATTATTTCATTAATATTAAGGATATTTTTGACCCTATATTAGAACAAGGGAATCAACCTTGATTGAACTAAGGAACCAGAGTGGAATA
Source organism: Viscum album (assembly GCA_963277665.1). Classification (NCBI taxonomy): domain Eukaryota; kingdom Viridiplantae; phylum Streptophyta; class Magnoliopsida; order Santalales; family Viscaceae; genus Viscum; species Viscum album. The sequence goes on from CAUJRU010001774.1 coordinate 49,737, forward strand.
TGATGAATAATAATTAGATTAGTCAATTGAACTAATGGATCGATCACAGTGCCTACCATAATGCTTTATAAGAGACTAACATGTATCATATTTAATGAAGTTGGAAAATACGTTCCAGTCAAAAAAATATCAGAATAAGATCCTCTTGTAAAATCAGGTGATGAATCTTTGACCATAGAGTGTAATATCGATAGGTGAACACACTAGTGAGTTCTAAAGCCTGGTGAATCAATTATAGGCTTCCGGTAAGACTTTAACTAATGAAGATCTAGTTAACCACCTACTATGAATGCTTCCTGATAGTTGTGGATACACTTTTCATCTCACTTTGAAACTTGGTGCCTGGAGGAAAACATACCAAAACAATGGTAGTGGGTGTGATATTCAATGAGGAGGCTCGAAGGAATTTCATGAGTTATAACCAGATGTAATTGCTCATCCTGGATACATAAGGGAGACAACAAGGGGAACATAGGGGGAAATGAAGTATAGGGAGAATCCATATCATAGAAAGGTTCACAAATGGTAGGAATCCAATATAAAAATGCTACCACTGTGGAAGGGGTACACCAGAATAAGAACCACTGAATGTTTCAATAATAAAAGGTATAAAGTAACAGTCAACATAGGAGAAATGGAGATGCACACATAAAAGTTACCAGAAGGTTTGTGCTTTTCTTTAATGATAAAGAAGATACACGCTCTCATACATTAGGTCAAGAAACAAAATGAGTGGTCAATATTGTAACATCTTACCACATAACTTTATATCATGAGTATTTCATGACATATCAAGATGGATACTTTAGTGTGGTAAAAATTGGGAATACCATATCTATGGAGATTGTTGGCATGAGTGATATTCAAGTCAAGATGAATTTTGGATACATAACCACCTTGAAGGATGATTTTTCATGTTCCAATCCTTTAACTCAACCTTTATCTAGAATATCCTTCGACCAACAAGGGCATGACCAAATCATCAGCAATTAAGCATTTGAGGTCACCAAAGGATATATCATCATCTCCCGAGGACACATATGTGGTCCATTTTACAAAACTCATGAGAAGATAAGTGTAGATAGACTCAATATAGTGGTAGGACATATGTCATCCAATATGTGGAATATAAGACTTGACCACAGGAGTGCAATACTTTTATCTACCCTGATGAATAAGAATTATATCAGTGTTTACAATGATTCATCACTTGATTCTTAAAAATACAACTTGTATGGGAAGAAACATAGAGTCTCATTCAATACTAATTCATCAAGGAGATCAGAGTTGTTGGATCTACTGCACTATGATGTATGCAGACCCATTAAAGTGGATTAATAGAGTGGTAAAAAAATAGTTTATATCTTTTATGGATGATTCATCTTAAAGGGTGTGTGTGTAATTCAGTTGGATGAAGGACCAAGTAATAGACTACTTCAAGATATTTCACACCAAGATAGAGAATGAAACTAGAAGGATGTTGAAGTTTCTTTATTCAAAAAATTGAGGAGAGTACACACCCATATAATTTGATGCCTATTAAAATAGTTATAGAATATAACATGAGTGGATTGTCCCACAGACCCCACAACACAACAGAGTTACAAAATGGATTAACAAAACCATCATAGAGAAGGTCAGAAACATGTTGTGTTTGGATAAGCTTCATAGTCCATCTTACTCTCATTTACTAGTATATGTATTTTTGGAATTTAAACATGTATCTAAAGAGAATAATAATAATATAATTTATAGATCTACTCCGTGAATCCTCATCAGTTATGGAGATTAGGAGTTCTAATGCAAGCTTTGCGACCCAAAGCAGAAGATGGTGATAAAAAGAATAGATGTCATGTTCAATGAGAACCCTAAAATAATGAACATTCAAAATCCTAGAAGGTATTGAAGGTAATGTTTCATGGGATCAATTAATGAAACAAAACGTATACCAGCATCACCTATGAATTAAGAGGAGGAGTTGAAAAAAGGATCATCCGTAGTAGACTATGCGGCTATGTATGTGAGTATGTGTGGAAATGAAAAGAAAGGGGTCTCTAGACCATGGTCTTCAATGTTGTAGGATGAAATACCTAGGGTCCTCACACTAAACCATAGTGGTAGTTCATGGTTCCTATTAATCATTTGATATTCCATGTCCTATGTCACTATTCAAGACATGGTGGCAGTTAGGGTTAGTTTCTGAAACCGTTAAGGGTGGGATCCCCTTTGTGTCAGAGTATTTTCCATCTTTGTGTAGAGGATATATTGATATTCTTTTTCTATGTAAAGGAAGAAAAACTCATGTAAACTTATTGTTCGATTCTCACAGAAAGGTTAGTTCATTTTTTTCTATGAAAAAAGCTAATGAACATGCATAAGTTTCCTCAAGTAAAGGTAAGTTGTGTCTCACTTGAGGGTAGACCACTTGTGTAAATATAAATCTTTAACCTGTGTCAAGATAGCTTCGTAAGGGTAGAACTCTGTATAGGAAACCAATATTATATTGACATATTTATTTTTCCCAACATGGTTCCATGACATATTTTTATGAAAAATAATGAAATATTATATTAAAATCATATATTTTAAATCTATTACAATGAACATGGAAAAATATTTAATCTTCACAAATTTTAAGAGTTTTAAATGGGTTTGCGATGGAATAAAATTAAAAGAAAACTTATTAAGAATTAATATGGATGGTTTTAATTGCGTTTCTTGGTATATTAAAAAATATTACAATCTCTTATTCTAAAATTATAATGTTCTATTCTCATTTGAGTTTCTTGAGTTTTTATGTGATTGTTTCGATGCTTTCGTCAGGGCGAGTGCATCCGTCATTTAGAGGATGCACTGCTGTTACCCCACATTCCCTCTTTCCAAAGGCGGGTGGCATTCACTCATTATTCAAGGAAGTATGCTCCTTGATTGAAACAGGATGATGGTATGTCGGTTCATCCTTCCATGGATTCCTCCTCAGAGCTCGTCACCTAGTCCAGGTCTCCCTCATAGATTTAATACGTAGTTTGTAAAACTCTTCCTGGCGCCATATCTTTATAGACACCAGTTAATTATGCATCTTCTGTTAGGACCTTCCTAGGGGTCCGGTAGGGGTAGCAACCTTTGGTTAGGAGAGTAGTCATGTTGGGGCATCACTGGCACGTCTTGACGCTGGGGAATTGTCATGTATATCTTTTGTCCCTTATCCAAGGGTTTCTTGAGGGCATAGAACCCTGAGGCATCCCACATCGAACGCGGGGGATCCTATTCCATAGTCATGTATCTGAGTTTTTCCTCAGATTCCCATGTTTAACACAGGGTATGCCACGAGTTTAACGTCTAGCAGGGACAGATCGGATGGATCAGAACACTGGTTTGAGTGGATCAGATGGTTACAACCCCTGGATGGGACACCGATATTGGGGCTAGCACTTGGGAGGCATCTCGAATGCTGTGGAGGGGAGTGAGGTGGCATGATCCCACCGGGATGTGGTGGCCCGGGTAAGATTCAGGATGGATGATGGTCTTGGGATTGATCCTCAAAGAGGATTCCTACGTATCCATGTGGAAAGGAATCAAAGTCTGTGTAGTTTGATGAAATGAGGGGACGCCTGAGGAGGAGACCCATGAGAATGGATGCATGGATGAGACCTAGAGAAAGTGTAACCTCTAGGTTAGGGAATGACCTTCCCGAGACAGATGGGCTCGAGGGAGAGATCAGGATGAGACTTGGGTGACGGGCTTGAACCTCGTGGATGATTCTTATGTATCCCCATGGTAGGGAATCAAAGTCCATGTAGTTCGGGTGGTATTTGGGGTTTATGCTCTGAGACAGCCCATGATGTTGGTAAACCGACAAGAAGGTGGACCTAGGGTCCGGATGGATGGTGGGCTTGAAACTCGTGGAGGCTTCCTACATACCATGTCTTGACATGGATCAATGTACCTGTAGTTCGGGTTGAATTGGGGCTTACGCTCTAAGATGGCCCAAGGTGGATACAGTTTTATGTCATGAGGGATGAGGGTGAACCTGACGTGAAGGAATGATCTGGTGGTGGGCTTGAACCTCGTAGAGGCTTCCTACATACCATGCCTTGACATGCATCAATGTCCCTGTAGTTTGGGTTGTAATGGGGCTTACGCTCTAAGACGGCCCAAGGTGGTGGATTGGGGATAACTCTCTGAGGCATCCCAAGGTGGTGGTGAACCGACGTGAATGGGGTCAGAACCAATGGGTGATGTGCTTGAACCTCAAGGAGGCTTCCTACGTACCATGCCTTAGCACGGATCAAAGTCCTCGTAGTTTGGGTTGGATTGTGGCTTACAAACTAAGGCGGCCCAAGGTGTTGGGTTGGGGATTACGCTATGAGGTGCCCCAAGGTGTTGGGTCTTGAACCTCATGGAGGCTTCCTAAGTAACAGGACTTAGCACGGATCAAGGTCCCCGTAGTTCTGGATGGATAGTTTAACGTCATTCGGGATGAGGGTGCTTGGCAGTTTAACATCATTCACCTCGAACGAGGCCGTTTGGGGCTTACGCTCTGAGACGGGCCAAGGAGTGTCATGGACGGTGATCACTCTAATCTCACAGGAGTCATGCTCGGTGTGAGAAATAACGGCTAGCAGAGACCTGATGATCACGTCGCAAAAGGTGCATTCGTGGGAAATAAAGAGGGGATTACGAGTTGAGCAGCCCAAGGTGTCGGGACTTACTCCATGATGGAGGCCCAAGGGTGACAAAGCGCAGAAGGAGAGGGATTCGGCACCCAGGAAGAGAAGAGGAGCCATGTTCCCTATCACATCATCCCCTAGATTTGGCGTCAAGGGAGTAAGGAGGAACAGGGGAACTACCTCCTGCAAGAAGGGTTAGGGGCTTAAACCAAGGTATCTTCCCTTCCCTGTGGACAAACCCCACTCCAATAAATAACCCCTTTTGAGGGATGATCCCATCCCTGTAGAGACGAGTGGGCGTGGAGAATTTTCGAGGCGGGGGTACCCTACGTTCGAGGCATGGGGCCAGGTCAAAGTTTAACGTCATGTGTTGAGGACTATTTTGATTGGTAGTTTAACGTCCTGCAGCTCATATGAGGTGGGTTTGCTCTGCACTTCTAGGACTTACATAACCGGTACCCCTTCCCCTTGTGGGAAGGAAGGTATCGGCAAGGCCCTAGCTAGGGGGTGTCATGGAGAGAACCGTCGAGGGGTCCACGTTAGTGTGGCTATGCGAAGAATCAATAGCTATTATCGTGCCTATGCGAAGAAGAATAAGGCGAAGCAACGCAAAGGGAAGGATTGTCCAAGGGACTTTGAAGTTACTTCATACAAGCCTAGAAGGTCGTATGGGAAAACCATTTATGATTCGAATGCCAGGGGTGCACAAGACACCAGCGAATGGCACCCAGAAGGAGGGCATCGCCTGAGGAGCACCGAGGTGAAGGGCGTTGGGGGATTGCGCACAACCCTTGGGATTTTCGTGAAATAAAGGCGTTTAGCATGAAAATCCCCGGTTTAGAATGAAATTACTGATGCTTCCATGAAATAGGGGGCTGATGTATTGTGTGCAACGTGAAGGGATGGCATGCAAGGGAATGGATTGCACGCAAAGGAAGGGGTTCGTGTGCGACCCTAAGGGATTTCACGCAATGGAAGGGATGTGCACGCAAAGGAAGGATTGTGCACAGCTTGGCTAGCTTGCGCACCACGGAAGGGATTGCGCGCAAGGGGCAGATCCCAAAGGGGGTTGGATTTTAGTCTAAGCCATGGGGATGTCACGTGAAGGCGGACCCCAGGGTGACTTGGCGTGAAAAAGAACAATACTTCAAGTCCATATTGCACGTACGTGGAAGGCAAATTTCACGCACGAGAGGCAGTTCGAATTCTTCCGCCCAGAAAAGGAAGGGGTCACATTCTTTTTATAGGTGACCGGGAGCGATAAATACAAGTCAGCACGGAATTATTGCACAACAGGGGCGTCGGTGTGAAATTTCAACCATGCAGGGCATGAGAGCGAAATAATTTCGCACCTGTTCCAGGGACTCTTCGCGAATCCCGGCACTTTCCACGCGGGATATCTTTTTTTCACGTACTTCAACTGTTTTTTTGAGCAACACCTCTGGGCCCCCGGACCGGGTCTCCGGGTCTGAATATTACTTCTCATTGTCATTTAGAATCTTTTTCCAATACTTATTCACTTTTTGGCGTCTACAAATTCCCCCCCCCCCTCGGAATTGAATCGGTGAGGGGTTGAAATGATCGGATTCTGAGGGAAACACCGAAATGCAGAGCTATGTGGGTCCCCTACGTGCAAAAATATGATGAGGCTTGCAAAACTCATCCAGGCACTGAATCCCTTTTCGCGCAGGCGCAGAACCTGGGCTTATCCTATAAAAGCGACCAAGGGTCCCATGCTCCGTACGACTTTTCTCGTACGATATTCTCTGAGCTATCATGAGCGAAATTTCTTCTTCTCCTGCAAAAAAAACTACCTCGATAGCGAGTTATTCCTCTGATATTTGGCAACTTGTTACGCGCAAACCTGGTATTTTTCATGTCACGGCCTGCAATTTCGTGCCAAGCACTGATTTTATGCATCTAACTCCTAGATTTCATGTCATCCATCCATTTTTCAATCCAACTCATAAAACACTTGGTTGAAAGAAGATGGCCGCAAACCGGGTTGATGAAAGGGAAGTTGCTGCTTGCAGAGCTGAAATGGCTGTGAACCTGGAGTTTTTGGTGCAAACAGGTTTGTCTCCAATAACCACACCCTCTTAAACATTCTAACCTCCGCCCAAAAATAATATTCCTTATCTGACAATCTGCCGTTGTGAGACTTCGGCATTCATGAGGAGGTCCCTCTGTCGGGTTTCGAGGTTGATACACCACAGTTATTGGTGAACCATGAATATGACCTTCCTCGATACAAAATTACCAATAACGGTCATACTACCAGATAATCCAGACATATGGACGTCTATGTTTTGAATCCTAGGACCAGGACCATTGTTGGGGGTGATCCTGTTGCGGAGAGCTCACCGGCCCTCTACGCGAGCACTTTCCATCAGAGCATCACTTATGAGACTAAAGGTCAGCTACAGGACTGGGACCTATGGTCCATAGGAAACTTCACAAGTGAGTGGGCCTGGGCATAATGGGTTTTCCCTACTTGCGACCAATTTGAGGCCGAGATGTGGCACATTGGTCTTTTTGAGGCGGTGTGGACATCGCAATTCCATTTCTACCACTAGCCTGAGCTTGGGCCAAAGCTATTCACCCGACGGTCCCCCAACACCAACACTTTCCACATCCATCATGGGGAAGTTGGCATAAGTATTTGGGACAACCACTGCATCAGAGGAATCCCTTTGGAGGTCCATCAATACAACAAATTCCTCCGGCCGATGAACATCTGGGGTGACAGATCTCAAACCCCCATACTAACGTGGCACCAGCTGGAGCTAGCCATGGATAAGCTAGGGGTCAAAGACTTCCTAAAGGACATCCCCTACAAGGACTAGTTCATCCTTTTCCTGGAGAGGGATCTGGAAGTCAAGATGACAGGGTGTGGAAGACGGTGCCCAACTGCAACACAGAGGATTAAGAGCGGATCATACTGGAGGATCCTGGAGGTAGGGAAATACCAATCATGGGGATACATCATCAATGAGGCACGGGACCCGAATGCCCGGTATGTCGGATTCCTCGCCACATTACTGATCGGATGGCTCCTGTCGGTGCGGGATGCAAGGATGGGCGTCCATATAGCGACTCTAGTGATGGCTGGCATCATGTCTTCCAACAAGAGGTTTAACCTAGGAGTCCCCATTCTGGCTCGGCTGTACACCATCATGGGACACATCTCATGAGCGGGATCTCCTAAGAGATTATGTGGACCCTTCCAAATCTTCCATGGCTGGGTTACGGCTCACTGTGGCAGCTACACCTTCCCAAATGCCATTCATCCTACAGGGAATGGCCTCCGACCCTCTCTACTAAATATTTATGGGGTCATGCTGATGATGCTCAACGAGGAGGGAGTACGAACTTGGATTAGTTACCATTCCAACTTCACCTTAATCCCATTTTCTACCCCATCTGGTCAGCTGATAGACGATGGGTAAGTCTCACTGGAGACGAAGCTGTACTTCCAGAGCATCAGAGACGGGGTGCTCATGGACCGGATTGATGGGAAGATCTTATGCGAGCCTTATGTGTCATACAAGTTCACCAGGCAGTTCGGATACCTCTAGTGAATTCCAAAGATAGTTTACCCAGATGTTCGGGAGGAGGGGCATCCCTGTGTTCTTCGTCAGTTGTGGCTGATGTTCACAACCTATGGATCTGGGGACATCATCACATTTTCTCCCACCGGAGTCGATGCTTCCCTCTCAACCGAATATGTTGAACATTAGACAACAGAGTACCCTACGGGTCTTTTGCGGAATCGAGTTCAGTAGCTCAAAGTTTCTAGTGTGGAACCTCGGCGGTGAGAGAGCAAGCAGGGTGTCGCTAGAGGGGAAGGATCAGAAGTGCCTCAGGCAATGGGACCCACATAGGCCGAGACCTCAGTAGTTGGGGTGTCACATGGCATGGATGCGCCCTCGTCCGTAGAGTGTCCAGGGATCTTCCTGGGAAGAAAATAAGATACCTTCTTTAACCTTCCCATGACACAATCTTCCGTGCTCTATGGTCGGCCTAGCTAACCCTGCGGCTGTCAATGAGTACTGAAACCCTCTAGAAGAAGATAGTGTGAGACGATATCTAGCTGCCAGAAGTTGGGCTTGTACAAGTTTCCAATAGAGTGAACTTCCACCGACGGCATGCATATCTAATGGACATGGACATGTACGCATGCCAACGGGGTTGGCATGTGAAGACACCTCTCTTGTTGAATGTGATGTTTGGCCAGGAGCATGATCTGAAAAGGATGGAACCCGGGGGAGATGACAGCGATGATTCAGAGGGTGGCGAGGCAGGAGAGGAGGCAGAAAGAGAGAGGGAGGGTGAAAGAGAGGTGGAGCCCAAAGGTGAAGGGACTCTGGTGGCATCACACCAAGGGAGTCTCTGGGAGAGTGGCGAGATCGTCAGCTATGATATGGACGTGACCGAGCTACTCAAGGTATGTATCGACCCATTTCATCCTTCTCCTTTCGTTATATTTCCTTTAAACCCTTAATACACTTTCTCTCTCTTGCGCAGGAGCCCACTAGTGCTGGGACTGATCAGGAATCCCCAATCGAAGTAGGTGGAGCTCCAATAGAACAAGGTGGGGCACCAGTGCTCATTATCGAGCTCACAAGTGACGATGGATCCCCCACCATGACATCTCCTATAGTGGCCAAAGCACTAGAGGATGATGCCTTGGGTTCCTATAAGTTCCTTACTTCGATACCGGTACTCACTATCTGGGGACCCAACTGATCATGGTGCTCCTTGTCTGTACACTAATCACGGCACTAGAGGCTCGTTGGGCTGCTGAGCCTGGACCATCCATGAGTGTGCCAATGGAAAACGTATCGCCCCATCCAGAACATGTCCCCCACACTGTGTTCGCTCTAGCAATTGGCGAGCAAGGAGCGGCGGACACCAGTGGCGCTGTTGTCGGGGTAGGGCCGAAAGTCGACGAGGGTGCCATCAGGATTGAGGGGAGAGAGGAAGGTCAACCGGATGCTGAGGACGCTACTTCCTTGGCAGGAATATCTGGGGAAGACCCCACCGCTACCCTTTTGGATGTATTCCCTATCTATCGGCCCACTAATCCTAATTAAATTGATGATTCAGATTCGGAAGCGGCCAAGGAGAGTCAGATGATGCGACGTAATGGATGGAAGTACATCCGGCATTTTCTCAATCATCCCCATGTGGAATGGTTGAAGCGGATGGGGTCACTCCACACCTTTCTATGCTTCCTGTGTGCTGGAGGGGTGGATTCTCAATTCCTTCACCTGGCGATCCGTGATTACGTGGCTGAGAAGATGCATGAGAGCAGCTGGCGCATCGATGTCATCTGGTGCTAGGAGGACTCGGGGAGTTCCCGAGCATTTATGAGGGCAGATCAAGAGGTCCAATGCCTCGAGGAGTAGGAAAAAGAGTAGGAGGTGATCGTTGCAAACTTCTATAAGATTGTGGAGCAGTTAAGGAACTAGCTGGTAGATACCCAAGAACAACTCATGTAACCGAGTCGCCAGAAAACTAGGATCTAGACTGAACAGGCGTGGGCACGGGCCAGGGTCAGTAAACATCGTTACATGGCCATCGATGAAGAAAGGGTCCTCATGTAATGGGTGGAAGTCTTGGAGGCCACCAGTGAAAAGGTGGCCGCATTGGAGAGATTTATCCAAGAAGCCGAACCTTAGGGGACCTGTTTTTTCCAAACCCATAAAATCATCCCGCTTTACTGCTTCTTGTTCTATTGAACTATTTGTATGGACAGATTTACTTAATTATCCCTCGGTTAAACATTCTATACCATAATCCCGAAATAAATAACAATCCATTCCAAATCTTACTTGGGCCGTGAGAAGCGAAGGAGGCTCGTACTATCACTTTGTTTGATCGTGGGAGTGTTAACCAAGTTTCGGGCATTCAAAATTCGATCCCGGATTCTAGAGGAGAAGAGGGAGGCCCAATCAAAGGAAGATGACCTCAGACCGATCGATGTATCATCTTCTCAATGTGCTCTAGATCATGAGCATGGAAATGCCAGGGGCATTGGAATTAGTCCGAATATAGAGTAATGAAAAATGTGAATCACGTTACTCAAATTCAGAACACTATAGGAGGGGTGTTGAAATGAAGGATGATTGTTGACCGTGTTTGAAACATAGAATCCCTATTGCACTACCTTGAATTGGGGACAAAAAATGAGGTCCGACCGCTAACCATGTTGGCAACACAGGTCCTAACTAAAATATCGTCAATTAGTCTTCTAGAACGTTGGCCCAGGATAGTAGACAGACCATAGGTTTAGCATACATATTGTTAGGGGGTCCCTTCAAACATGATCAGTCTTCCAGAACATTTTCCCAGGATAGCAGGCAGACCATAGATCGAGCATCCGTACTGTTATAGGGTCCCTTCAATAATGAGAGAGGATGAAGATCTAAATAAAGAGGTACAGAAAGCATGGGAAGTGAAGTGGTTCCTTTTTTGAGAAGAATCCAACACTCCCAAGATTACGCCACCGTGGTGGAAGCACATTTGGCGGGCACATTAATCTGATCATGGATCATCCCTACTTTTAGACAGGACCTCTTTGGTGAGGGAACCGTCACTTCCCAATCTCATCATGGGGAATCCTGAACTTGCTTAGGGAAAATGCTGCATTTTCACAACTCCCTAGGGTGGGGGTCAGTCCAAGAGGCCGAAAGTGGGTAAAAGGATGGGATTTGTGATTCCAGGGGCTGGACCCAAGACGAAATGTCTGGGCATTCCAACGTATCCCATAAGGATGAGAATCAAGCCATATGTAGTTCTGTAAAGGGTCTTAGCTTAAGGTCTTTGAACTCGGAACAATAATTGGTAAGGAGGGAAGGATACACATGGTAAGGTGATTACAAAACCCGACGTGAATGAGGACATAAGTCCTACTTACCATGTGTTCCCTGGGGAAGTGCACAGGTCAAGGGACTGAACATGAAAGATAGGTTGGTCCCACGGGGAAGTTCCTGGGTGCTCCTACGTATCTCAAGAGAATGATTGTCAAGCCATGCATAGTTCTTGGAAGGTGGCACGTCACGGTAAGGTACCAGTACAAAGGATGAAAGGGGCGTGCGGGTCTAGCCCTCCCACAAAAAGAAGCAGCATTTGATGTATTTTTTTGTCCATTAAAGTAAATGGTTTTTCTTTTGTGGAGTGACCGACCTAGGGTATAAATTCCTAGAATCACCACAACAATCAAGCCATATAAAGGCATTGAAAAATGCTATGGTAAATGACTGATACCCAACGTGATGTCCTCTATGATGAGGTCATCACAATGCAGTGTTTTTTTCATCATGTAGCCAGGATGATATTATCACAGTTTATGGTCTTGTGGTAGGACCTGGGAGAATGCGCACGACGCAAGAAAGCATACCTGACATGAATGAGGACAAGGTCCAAATACCACTGTGTGCAACTCCAGTAATGGAGCCTCGGTCCAAGAGGCCAGCGAGGGTCAGAGGATAAGGGGCAGGAGACGCCAACTTCTATTTGAGCTGGACCTTGAAGCATGATGTCCGGATGATCCTACATATCCAATGGGGATGAGGATCAAGCCACACATAGCCCTTAATGAAGATCTTAGTTTATGGTCTTAGAGCTCGGACCGTGGGAGCCCTGAAAGACGGCGTATTGTAGCTTTGTCCCCTTGACGCGCGGAGGTGCACTAAGGGATAGTGCCAAGAGTGTCCAGATTCCACCTGGACACGATGGGGTGGAACATAATGTGAATCATGTAACCAACATTCAAGGCCCGAATGGGGATAGCATGATGACGAAGGACTACTTTTGACCATATTCGCAACACAGCATCATGTCGCGTTAGCCTGAAATGGGGACAAAAAAATGAGCATCGACTGGTGACCATGTTCGCAACATGAGATTTGTATCAATTTGTTTTCTGAAACCATCAGGGGAGTTGTCCCATAATGGTAGGAGAGCCCTTAGGCTTAGTATCAATGCCATTTTTGGGGGACCCTTTGGGTGTGAAAGATAACGAGGGCCCAAATGAAGGGGAACATGAATCTTGAAAAGTGGAAGGAACTTGCCTATGTTGAATCTGACACTCCAGGCCCTAGGCCAGAGTACTCTTAGGCACATTGGCGAACCACTACAAAGGGTAAAAGGGATCATCTTGACAATGGAAAATAGATGGAGGATTCCCAGAAGAAGGGGTCACGGTGCCAAAAACCCAACGCGAAGAAGGGAATAACCCTATACCACACCTATATATCCCCCTCATGGAGAGGGACAGGCCTAGGGGCCTAGGTGACTGGGAGATCGGGAGATCTCTAAGAAATGGGGCTGGACCCAAAATCTAAACATTCAGGCGGTCCTAGATATCCCATAAGCATGGGAATCAAGACACACATAGTTCTTGAAGATACAGTTTAACGTCATGTGGGATGACATACTATTTAAAGTCATGCGGGATGACATACATTTTAACATAATGCGGGACGAGTTTGAAGTTTAACATAATGCGGGACGAGCGTGCAGTTAACATCATGTGAGATGAGCGTGCAGTTTAACATCATGTGGGACGAGCGTGCAGTTTAACGTCATGTGGGACTAGCATGCATTTTAAGGTCATGCGGGACCGTAATCCAGTTTAAGGTCATGGGTGACCCCGTAGGGTCAGGAAAAATATTTCTTAAGGAACTTGTCATTGGTGGGAGGAGTTATACGCTCACCATCCATGGTCACCAGGGTGTATGCACCATTGGGATAAACCATATGAACAATGAATGGTTCTTCCCATTTGGGCTCCATCTTGGGTGGTTTCCTACCAGGGATCATTGGCGCTGTGAGGGTTAGTACCAAGTCACCCAGTAGGAAAGAGTGGAGGTGAAACTTCTTGTTGAAAGCTTGAGTTATCCTTCTCTAATGCCTTTTTAGATTGCGCAAGGCACAAATCCTATTCTCTTCTAGTGCTTCCAATTCAGATAGATAGATCTCAACCACTCTATCTGGTGCTTTCTGGTCATAGACTGTTATGCGCAATGAGGGAAACTGAATCTCGATGGGCAGGACGACCTTAGTTCCGTATAGCAGGGAATATGGGGTCACCTGGGTGGAGTTACGAGTTGTCATCCGATTAGCCCAGAGGGTGTTAGGGAGTTTATCTGGCCAACTCTTCTTTTTCTGACCAACCATCTTTTTCATAATGTTAGAGAGGGTTTTTCTGAATGCCTCAATATTCCCATTTCCTTGCACGTGATAGCGGGAGGTATTATTAGAAAAGATATTGTACATGGCCTACAACTTCTTTAACTTGGTTGATCGAAAGTTGGTGTTGTTATCGTTGAGGATAGCCTGAGGGACTCCAAACTGATAGATGATATTGGAAATCACGAAGTCCACGATAGTATGGGCCTTGACATCCTTGAGTGGAATTTCCTCTGCCCACTTGGAAAAGAAATCTGTAGTGGTCAGAATGAATCGACATTGGAGGTCCATTTCCGGTGGGTATGGTCCTACGACATATAACCCCTAGACTGCAAAGGGCCAAGATTACTTGGTTGTATGGAGAGGCTCCGGTGGCCAATGCACCAAGTTAGCATGAACATGGCATGCATGGAACCTCTTGGAGAACAAGATGCAGTCGTGGATCATGGAGGGACAAAAATACCATAGTCTCCAGATCTGATGAGAATGTTTTGGCCTAGCCTGATGGGAACCATAGGAACCTGCATGAACCTCTATCATGACTTGTGGAATCTCAACCCCTTGAACGCAATGGAGAAGAACACCATAAAATCCACATTTATAGAGGATCTGCTCAAGACTGGGACTACTATGGATGTTAAACAATAGTGCGTGGCATCGGATTTTCTCGCCCTCGGTCCGATCAGTGGGGAGGAAACCATTTTGGAGATAATCAACAAAAGGGGTTCTCTAGTCGAGAATTTCTTCAACCACTGCAGCTAAAGAACCTAGGGTTCCCTGTTGTGGAAGCCCCGGTGGTAAGATGGCTTACCCGTGGGTCGTCATCATCCTCTCTGGTGACGGGATTAATGGCTCTCTAATACGCAACGTGGATAATTAGATCATCTTGCTCAGGCTCTACAAGTGATGCATCGAGGTTGGCCAAAGCATCTGCTCAACCGTTCTACGACCGAGGGACATGGATAACCTTTTTCCAAGAAGGGTACTGGGCTATTAGCTGGAGAGTGTGTTCTAACAACGGTATGAGCTCTAGCTTCCTGACAACATAGTATCCATTTACCTGCTTAACAACTAGCTTGAAGTCCCCTTTCACATGAAAATGGGGCACGTCGATCTCCAGGGCCAGCTCGAGACCAGTAATAAGGGCCTGATACTCTGCCTCATTGTTGGTGAATCCTCCTAATAATAGGAATGAATATAGTAGGATGGCTTACACCGGGGTAATGAAAATGATACCGAGGCATACTCTGTCGAGCCTAGGATCATTAAGCCTCCTACTGGTGGGGCTCTGGGATGCACCATCGAAGTGCATTTTCCAGCATGGGACGACCTGATCAACTGAGAGGATTGCCTCATCAGGATAATCCAGGTCTAGGGACTGATCCACGGAGGATGGATGGGTGGATAGAAAGTCCCCCAATGCCCACCCATTTAAAACCTTCTGGGGCATGAACGTGATGTCAAACTACTGGAGTATCACTGCCCACCGTGCTAGTTGACCAGTCAACATGGGGAGATTCAGAATATACTTCAATGGGTCTACCCAAGAGACTAGATATACCTCATGGTGCTGCAGGTAGTGCCACAATTTTTTTAAGGAAAACATGAGCTCAAGGAATCTCTTCTCGATGGGGGCATAACAGGCCTCTGTATCGATGAGCATTCAGCTGAGGTAATAGAGGTTATTCTTTGTCCCCTCATTGTACTTCTGGGTGAGAAGGGCACCGAGGGACTCCTCCAGGGTGGTGACATAGAGGACCAACGGCTTCCAAGAGACAAGTGGAATCAAGACCAGAGGCTGGAGCAAATATTTATTGATTTCCTCGATGGAGGTCTGCCACTCTTCATCCCATTCGTAGGAAGAGAATATATTCATGAGCCGGGAAAAGGGATTACACTTTCCGGCCAGATTCTCAATGAATCGGCTAATGTAGGATAAGTGGCCTTGAGGACCTCGAAGCTCTTCAATATTACTCAGGGGAGGAATCTGTTTGATTCCCTTGAACTTATCTGGGTCTATTTTGATGCCCTGGTACCTGAAAACAAATCCATGAAACATTCCGGAAGTGACCCCGAAGGAACACTTCAACGGGTTCATCATCATGTGGCAGGAGTGGAGGAAGCCAAACACTTTCTCAAGTTCCTTGAGATGGTCTTGGTTCTGGTGAGATTTGACTACCATATTGTCCACATAGCATTCCACCAACATCCAGAGGATTGGCTTGAATATGCGATGCATGGCCCACTGATATGTGGCACCTGCATTCTTTAGGCCATAGGGCATAACCTGGAAAAAAAATGTACCTTGATGTTCTCTGAAAGTAGTAGAATTCTTGTCCTTGGGGGCCATCCGGATCTGATTATATCTAGATTAACCTTCCCTGAAGGAGAGGTCTTGGAACCCAGCCGTAGTGTCGATCAACAATTCTGTCACTGGAAGGGGAAAATCATCATTCAGACAGTGATTGTTGAGATCGCGGATGTCAATGCAGACTCTGATCTGTCCATTCTTCTTCCTGACTAG
This sequence comes from Viscum album, assembly GCA_963277665.1. Taxonomy (NCBI): domain Eukaryota; kingdom Viridiplantae; phylum Streptophyta; class Magnoliopsida; order Santalales; family Viscaceae; genus Viscum; species Viscum album. The sequence continues at coordinate 66,129 of CAUJRU010001774.1, forward strand.
CACAAAGTTCGCTAACCACTTGGGGTTCTGAACCTTTTTAATGAATTTGGCTCTAATGATCTTTTCAACTTCGGCCTCGACCATGGAACCATGAGAAGGGTGCATCTTTCTGGGAGGCTGGTTGAACCCGTGATGACTTTTCAGGAGACCGAGGTGGTGGATGTCTACCAGAGGATCTAGTACCGACATCTAATCATAACTAAAAGAAAATAAATCATGGTGCTGTTTGAGGAAGCCTATATACCACTGCATCTCCTCAAGGGACATGGAGGTACTAATCAACGTAGGTCTCAGATCTATCTCGCTACCAAGCTTCACCTGTACCAACTCATCGACCATGGCGGAGACGCCTTCCTCAAAGGTAGGGGGAGAATCCTCTATATCCTTCTCTACACTTATAGAGGGATCCTTTGCAGTAGAAGCTGCTTCTGGTTTTCTATGCCCTAATGGGAGGCTGGTACCAGCTTGTGCGGTAGTGGTCATTGCATCGGGGAATTCTGGCGCTGCCGAGACCATGGATATGAAGGTTGTCGACCCGATCCCATCTGGTCTCCATCCCAAGGGGCCATGCATGATAATATCAAAGTAGTAGTGGCACGTTTTCCTAATCCGACTTATTCCAGGATGGTGAAACAGTCATGTATGACGTACTGTTGATGCCATGAACCAGACATCCCGATATCTGAGAGGAGTGGGAGGCTATGGGATCACTGGGCCCTAATTCATAAAATAATACGATGTAATCTTCTGATGGTGCCTGGATTTGGAAGCAGGATTCCCTCTTGTCTCAGAAATGACAAAACATTACCCCATATCAGGGGTTTTGGCCACCAACTGATGGATCGGGAAGACATTGGCATCATTCAAACCTACCCAAGGGTCGGTCGTAGCAGAAAAAGGCTCAAATTCACTTTCCTAGACTTGTCTATACTTGATCTTGTAATAGTCATCATCCAAGTAGTGGTCTTCACAAGAGGCGAATGGAGATGCATCAACTTGGAGTACGCCTACTCGACCATTAAGGGAGTACTTGAGGCATTGGCGATATGATGAGGGGATCGCCGCATGTAGGTGGAGCCATTCCCTACCCATCAATTCATTGTACACGGTTTCTTAGGAGACGACCATGAAATCGGTGCTAGAAACTAAGCCACTGAACTGGGTCTTCAGACGGATCTTTTTGACCGGTGTCTACTCTGTCCTGTCATATCCTTGGATTCTAAAATCAGAGGGAGTTAGGGCATCTTCATACAACCATAGCTTCTGCAGTGTCCACGTCGGGATAAGGATGATCCCGGAGCTTGTGTCAACAAGACAGCGGTGAACCTCCACACCGTTGAATTGGTTGGTGATATACAACGGGCAGATGTGCCCCTGTTTGGGAGATCCTTAATCTTCTCCCAAGAATGAAATGATGGCCCGAAATTCGGCATCCTCAACTATTTCAGGATGAAAGGCCTTTGCAGCGTCTACCTACGTCTCAAACTGGAGGGGGACCTTTAAAGCCTCGGCGAGCGCTTCACGCATATCTGGTGATAGTCAAAGGGCTTCAAGAATGGAAAGACTTGCTTTGATGCCGGAAAGGTGCTTCAGAACATCATACTTCTATGCTAGTAGCAAACTTCTTCTTGTAGGGATTCACTCTGTGATGGAAGGCATGGCGGGCCCTATCGGCTGGACCGACGGCAGACAGCTGCTGGGTATATCCCATTGATCCCTGGTCGAAGATCAGAGGGTCACTGTCGGATGAGGACCGGATGACTGGGATCGGCCTGTAATGGGGCGAAGCTGGTCATGAAACGGCCGTAGCGGTTCTGCCTGATCCAGTAGCAGAAACGGTGGCGGTGGTGGGCCCATCGATGCTGGATGAAGAGGTTGCATGTGTTGTCTTCTACACTGGGCCTATTTTCTGGTCTTAGTGGAATGCACGGCCTGGATGGAGGTGCTGACCAATGCACCTCAACAACCCAAATTTTCGGTGCTCCGCTGATGTTGGCATCGGCTAGGGACATTGGGGAGGTTCGCCTGGTGCTCCCCCTCGTCGAGAGTCATATATGGATTCACTAACTCGACGGTATTAACTGAAGCATACCATTGACTATAACATGACGATTCAACCACCACTGGGCAAATTCTGGGAGGGATTCCCATCTCCGAGGGTATAAAGTCACAGAGAGTGTAAGACAATGAAGACATTGGTGGTGCGCGTTTGTTCTTCTTGCATCATCGATGCATGCTCTTCTAGGAAGAGGATGGATGGGATGATAACACAGAAGTGGTGGTCGCAGCTTTCGAAGGCTTCGACTAATTCAGACATTCCCAAATGATGCCATGGGTGTGAGCAATCGTCTTGCGACCCATCCAGTCACTATTCTTCTCAGAACCTTGGTCAAAAACCTACTGCCACTCACCTTCACCTTCGATACTGCTATATGATCTCACAAAGACACTTGCCACTTGTTCTGGGGTTGGGCCCCACCTGACTATGTTGTTGTTAATTTGGTCTTGGATCCAGTCCTTGAACACATATCATTGTTTGATGGTGTTCCCCAGGATCTGATGATAAGGGCAGTAATTGGGGTGATCAGTGAGATGCGCCTCTTCTAGCTTCCGACACTGAGGCAGTCGTACAATTTTCTTCTCTAAGGAACTGCAAAAGTAGGTAGGGACTTCATCCTCGTCAAATGAGTATGTCTGATTCCTTCTATCTTGAAAGGGGGCTCTAGGAACTTTTCCCTGATGAGGGGCTGGAGGAGCTTGTCGAGGAGGCAGAACTTGATTACCTCACCTAGGCGGTGGCGGTGCATTGCATGGGGGTGCCTGCCAATTATGAGGATGATGCTGGGCAGGAAGCTGCGCCCGTGGTGGTGGACCTCTGTGAGTCTGGGAAGTTGTCTCCACTGGTAGCAATTATAGCTGCCTGGGGGCCTCTACCTAGGCCACTACGGTGGGATCAGCTCTTGAATCCCTCCTTGCTGAGATTACAGGAGGCAGCAGGCGTGCCTGACTGGCTTGTTTTTTAGCTTCTTCGAGGTGCTATGCCTTATATGAGAAGTCTAGGAACCCTCCGGGATAGTTCTGTGTAATCAGGGAGGCAACCAGTTCTGTGTTGTCATTTCCCATGCACATCATCAGTAATTTCTCCTCAGTTAGTGGCATGCCATAGGAGTATGTGAGGCCCTTCCACTAGGCGATGAAGTCTGCGACTCACTCATCAGGCCTTTTCATGCACTTGAATAGGTTTGTGTTGTTCATCTTCTGGATGGTAGAGCTGAATTGGTAAATTAACTGCCAGCGAAGGTCCTCCCATCTTGTCACAGATCCAACAGGGAGCTGGTTGTACCAGACGAATGTCGACCCTTCCTATGTTTGAACAAAGCAACAGAGCTTGGCAGCCTCCTACTGCGTTGGGGCCCCTAACTTAGGCACGTACCTTGAGTTAAATTGGTCCAGGTGTTGTGGCAGGTCCCCTATCCCGTTAAGGGGGTAGAAGGTGGGATTCCCAAATCCTGGGGGTGCTGGCATGTCATCCAACCATGCCAGGTATGGCTTGCCATCAGGTGGGATAGCCACCTGTTGCGTTTCCAAAGCTTCCATATGGGAAATGAGTGCCGCCATTGGATCATTTGGATGTAAGTCCCTGTCCTGGTGGGGATCCCTACCCACGAGTGCATTGTCGGGCTCTTCAATGCGATATCCAAGCTCAGCAGCTCGCGAAGCGGATGGTGGAGAGCCCGTTGGGGCTGCCGGAGGAGCCCGAGTGGGGTTCCTTGGATTTCCACGCTATTCAGGGGGGTTCGACAGGACATAACGTGCCCTCTTTCCATTAGCTCTAGCTTTCGCCTCGTCAGTGAATGCGGCATGATCATGGTAGCATGAGAGAATCTGGCCGAGGGGTTGTTGTTCTTTCCCCTGCTGCCCTGACCTAGGATCACCATAGTCGGGTCGTCGATGAGCAATGCGTTCAGCCATAATTTCATCGACTAACTTCATCTGCTCAGCAACCTATTGACACATTGTGTCCTTCTCAGGGTCCTTTTCTGTCTTTTTTACTAAGGCAGACAGGTCAGATAGGTTGACGGCTCTGACGTGCTCTTTACCCTTGCTGACAATCCGGCTAAGTACCAATGTCTCGGTGGGTGGAGGGAGGACTAGGAGGTTCCTCTGCTGGAGATTAATCCTCCCCGATGGGTCTAGTGGCGGAACGTCCTCAGGGGGGACGTCCCCATCAAGAAGTCCCAGCTCATTCTCCCCTCCCGATATATCGGTCATGTTGATTGCCACTCTTCTCGGGGGCCTGTCCTCACTATCGCCAAGTGATTTGGGCTGTCGGAAAATTGCAATGAAGAGGAGGGAGGCGTACTACCCCCAAATATAGACATGCGTATGTGGGGTAGCCTCCTCAGTATCTTTGTGTAGTACTTGAAAACTCTGAACGCATTTTCGTTGGAGGGCCCTGTGGTGGCCAGGGAACTCAGGGTGCAGGACCGCAGGGAGTGTGGCCAAGTCAACCAGGTGGCATTGTTCGCCGATGTATTCTGGGTGCTCTTGGATCCTAGGATAAGTCACCCGTATATGGAAGAGAAGGAAGTAAATCTCCTAGAGGGTTCGGTGGAAACATTCAATCTCTTCCACGGTGAGCGATTCTAGCGTACAAAAACTCGATCCAGAAACTGGACAAAACTTCTCTGGGAAGTGGCATGCTGCGAGGATGGGCCAGAAGTTCCTTGGCTCAGATTCAGGGTCTGTCCCTTGATTTCCACAGTCTTCAACTGAGAGTGGCTGAGGAATTGGCAGCGGTGTTGAGGCGAGCCGCTGGGACAGTAGACTGGCCAGTGGAGAATAAGGCGAGCGGGCTGATTGGCCATTGAATCTTGGGTTGTCCTATGAGGTTTGTAGCAATCTAGCCACCATGTCACTATAGGATGGACCAGAAACCTGGGCTCCCAACCCAGCATCAACATCCGCTGAGGTTGGGCCATGACATGGCTCTCCTTCCATTGACCCCCAAAATAGCACTCTGTAGGCTCTATTCAAGACAGAGGGTGCTTCTGGAGACTCCAGTAGTGACTGCACGGTCGGCCCCGGGGAACATGCCAAGGTCTCATCCTCCTAGATATACCTTCAGAGGGAAACATGGATCCTGTGGATATTGAATTCGGGGAGTACGAGGCTTATGTTCCTCGTTTCTACCCCAGCCCTTGACTCGAAGGACTGAGGAGATAGTTCTCGTGATGATTTGCACTCTGCTTCTGAGTCTGAGAAGCGGTCTGGTCTGATTGTTGTTTGGCCTTCCCCAAAATTCCTATTACGGTGGCGACAACCTGCCTTCCTGCCCTTGGGTGGTTCCTCGGGATAGGGTTGATTTCCTACATGGGGCCCTCCGGCCGCAATGGTGCTAGGGCGGAGAGGGTTTCTACCTGAGAAATCCGAGGTGCGAGGGGCACCATGACAAATGTCAAAAGGGACATGGGGAGGACCTTCTTGCTGACGGGTGACCGGAAATGCAATGTCTCCATATAGGTAGTCTGCGGCAGGGGGTGTGACCCCATACCCGGTGTTGTGAGCGCAAGAGATAACCCCATATGGAGTGTTGTTGTCAGGGGGAAGATCCTATCTTGGGTTGCAGGTGGCGCGGGGCAGACCACCATGTTGAGGTTTGAAATAGGGAGGACTCGCACCATCCGCAATGGCAGCATGGAGCAAGCCTCCACGTGGGGTGGCACAGCTGCAGATTGGTCCGCAGCGGCCATCACCTGCGCTAACGACCGAGAGAGTCGACCCAGCCTACCCATGGGGTGGTTGGGGCCCCGATCCAGGTCGGGCGTATAGCTTCCCCTGCTCAACGTATGTAGGTGGTTGGAGGTATAATTCAGCGGTGGCTCAGGACACAGTAGTCACTAACGTTGATGCCCCGTGGTGAGCATCTTCTTCCGCTTGCGCCTGACGCTGGCGTTGGTTTAGATGGACTGGAGCTAGTGATGTAGGTGTGTGGATTACCTGCTCCTTGACTTGGGGAACCAGACGGCGATGCTGACGCAGCCTGGTCGGAGCCCTCATTGGTATACCTTGAAGCGAGGCCTCGAATAAGCCGGCCCAAGAAACCCCTACCTCGTCGGTGTAGGGGAGGGAGTTGTCGAGGTGCTCTAGGGACAAGCTCCCGAAGCGATTGAATGTTGGGGTGGAGAGCAGCGGCTCCCTACACGGCCCTCGGGGGCAGCGTTGACAGTGAGGCACAGTGGCCTTAAGATCCAAGTGGGCCATATCCCCGGTGGGGATGACTCCCTCCTCCTTGTACCTACGTACGAGGTCATTAGTTACCTTTCACTTGATAATCTCTAATGGGGAGAGGGGGCGTGGTCGCCCAGCAGTCATGGCGGTTGGGGCCATCATGGAAGAGGAAGAACCGCGTGTAGAAGCCGCGTCGATATTTCCCCTGCCCCTGCGTCGGTGGGTAGGTGATTGAGCTCCGGATGCAACGGATTGATTCCAGAAAAAATGGAGATGAACTCATTAATACCTCTAGGAAAATAAATCGACAACTAGTGCCCCATCATCGTTCAGTATTCTATGATTGGCAAGAGGGATCCACACTAACAACGTCGCATGATGGAATTCTCAATGTCCTGACTATCCCAGCTTCTGGGGAGTTTCACATTAGGCATGTTTGGTGAGACCTAGTAACTGATGACAGGGTCAGATGACATGCTAAACCATTGATACCCCGAATGCTGCTAGCCTCCATGCTGAGGAGAAGTGGTTCACTTCGGGTTCACCATTTTCTGTTTCGGATGCTTTTTCCAGAGCGTAGGCATCCATCATGCAGAGGACGTGCTGAATTTAACCCGCATTCCTGCTTTCAAAATGTGGGCAGAATTCGCTCCTTATTCTGGGATGTATTCTCTTTGATTGAAATGAGATGATGATATGTCAGTTCTTCCTTCCGTGGATTCCTCCTTTGAGTTCGTCACCTAGTCTGGGTCTCCCTCATAGATTTAATACATAGTTCGTGAAACTCTTCCTGGCGCCATATATTCATGAACACCAGTTAATTATTCCACTTCTGTTAGGACCTACCATGGGGTCCGATCAGGGCAGTAATCTTCAGTTAGGATAGTAGTCACATTGGGGCATCGCTGGTGCATCCTGACGCTGGGGAATTGGCATGCCCGTCTTCTGTCCCTTATCATTGGGAACCTCAAGGGAGCGGAAGCCTGAGGCATCCCACATAGAACACGGGGAATCCTATTACATAAGCATTTATATGAGGTTTTCCTTAGCTTTTCATGTTTAACACGGGGTATGCTGCAAGTTTAACGTCTATCGGGGATGGATCAGACTGATCGGAACACTGGTTAGAGTCGATCATATGGGATCAACCCCCGGAGGGGACACCAATATCGGGGCATTCACATGGACGGCTTTCCGAATGCTGTGGAGGGGAGTGAGGTGGCATGATCCCACAGGGATGTGGCGGACCTGATAAGAATTAGGATGGATGATGGTCTTGGGATTGATCCTCTAAGAGGCTTCCTACATATCCCCATGGTAGGGAATCAAAGTCTGTGTAGTTCGATGGAATGAGGGGATGTCTGCGGAGGCGACCCATGAAAATGGATACATAGATGAGACCCAGAGAAAGTAGAACCTTTGAGTTAGGGAATGATCTTCCCAAGACATGTGGGATCAAGTGAGAAATCCGGATGAGACATGGGTGATGGTCTTGAACCTCGTGGAGTCTTCCTACGTATCCCCATGGTAGGGAATCAAATTCTACGTAGTTCAGGTGGTATCTAGGGCTTACGCTCTGAGACGGCCCATGGTGTCGGTAAATCGATGTGAAGGTGGACCTGGGGTCCGGATGGATGGTGGGCTTGAACCTCGTGGAGGCTTCCTATGTACCACGCCTTGACTTGGATCAAAGTCCCCGTAGTTCGGGATGAATTGGGGCTTACACTCTGAGATGGCCCAAGGTGGATACAGTTAAATGTCATATGGGATGAGGGTGAACCTGACATGAAGGAATGATTAGGTGGTGGGCTTGAACCTTGTAGAGGCTTCCTACGTACCATGCTTTGACATGGATCAATGTCCCCGTAGTTCGGGTTGGAATGGGGCTTATGCTCTGAGATGGCCCAAGGTGGTGGATTGGGGCTTATGCTTTGAGGCAGCCCAAGGTGGCGGTGAACTTATTTGAATGGGGTCGGAACCAATGGATGATGGGCTTGAACCTCATGGAGGCTTCCTACATACCATGCCTTAGCACGGATCAAAGTCCCCGTAGTTCGGGTTGGATTGGGGATTACACACTAAGGAGGACCAGGGTGTTGGGTTGGGGACTATGCTCTGAGGTGGCCCAAGGTGTTGGGGCTTGAACCTCGTGGAGGATTCTTGCGTACCATGCCTTATCACGGATCAATGTCCCCATAGTTTGGGATGGATAGTTTAACATCATGAGGGACGGGGGTAATTGGAAATTTAACATCCTGCAGCTCAGATGATGTCATTTGGGGCTTATGCTCTGATGTGGCCCAAGGTGTGTCATGGTCGACACTCACTCTAAGCTCATAGGAGTCATGCTTGGTGTGAGAAACAAGGGAAATCAGAGACTTTGCGATCACGTTGTGAAGGGTGAATCCGTGGGAAATGAAGCGGGGCTTACGCGTTGAGCGGCCCAAGGTGTCGGGACTTACTCCAGGATGGAGGCCTGAGGGCGAAAAAGCACAGAAAGAGAGGGATTCGACACCCAAGAAGAGAGGAGGAGCCCCATTCCCTATCACGCCCTCCACTGGCTTTGGCACCGAGGGAGTGAGGAGGAATAGTGGTGTAGCCTTCTGCAAGAATGGTTAGAGGCTTACACCAAGGTGGATAGCCTTCCCTACGGACAAACACCAATCTAATAAATCACCACTTGTGAGTGATTATCCCATATCCATGGAGATAAGTGGGCATGGAGAATGTCCGAGGCGGGGGGACCCTGCGTGCGAGGCACGTGGCTAGGTCAAATTTTAACATCATGTGTTGGGGACGATGTTGCATGGCAGTTTAACATCATGCAGCTCGGACTAGGTGGGTTATCTCCACACCCCTAGAACTTACATAACTGGAACCACCTACCCCTTGTGGGAGGGAAGGTATCGTCAAGGCCATAGTGAGGGGGTGTCACGGAGCGAACCATCGGGGGTTCCACATTAGCGTGGTTATGAAAAGAAGAAATAGCCATTAGCTTGCCTATGCGAAGAAGCATAAGGAAAAGCAACACAATAGGAAGGATTGTCCAAGGGACTTTGAAGTTACTTCATACAATCCTAGAAGTTCGTACGGGAAAACCATGTATGATTCGGATGCATGGGGTGCACAAGACACTTGCGAATGGCACCCAGAAGGAGGGAATCGCCCAGGGAGCTCAGAGGTGAATGTACCCGGGGGATTGCGTGCAAACCTTGGGATTTGCATAAAATAAAGAGGTTCGGCAAGAAAATCTAGGGGTTGGCGCAAAATCAGTGATGCTTGTGCAAAATAGGGGGCTGAGGTTTTCACGCACGAATCGAAGGGATAGTGTGCAAGGGAAGGGATTTCACATAAAAGAAGGGGTTTGCGCACGGCCCTAAGGGATGCACACAAAGGATGGGATGTACGTGCAAAGGAAGGATTGCGCGCATCTTGGATGGATTGCGCACCACAGAAGGGATCTGACACAAGGGGTGAACCTCGAAGGGGGCTGTAGTTTAGTCTAAGCCATGGGGATCTCATGAAAAAGCAGACCCCAGGGCGACTTGGTGCGAAAAAGAACCATACCTGAAGGCCATATTGCGAGTGCACGGAAGGCAAATTTCACACACGAGAGGTGGTTCGAATTCATCTTCCAGAAAAAGGAACGGGTCACCTTCTATTTATAGGTGACCGGGGGTGCAAAATACAGTTTGGCACGGAATTATTGCGCTACAGGGTAGGCGGTGCGAATTTTCAACCGCACGAGGTGTGGGAGTGAGATAATTTCACGCCTATGCCGGGGAATCTTCGCAAATCCTGGAACTTTTTGTGCGAGACAAATTTTTTTTGCGCACTTCACCAGTTTTTTTTTTCACAACACCTCAGGGCCCCCGGACCGGGTCTCTAGGTTCGACTATGAATTCTCTTTGACTTTTCATAACATTCTCCAATACATTAGCTCTTTTAGGTGTCTACAGTGATCTTGGATGATTCGAATTTTTTATTTTGTAAGGTTCAAGAAATTTCTTGTAAAGGTAGTAGGGGATTCAATATTTCCCTCTATTATTTTTTGAAACTTATGAGGCCATCAGGATTTTGATTTCGACTAGGAAATTAGCATGAATCAACTTTAAAAATATAAAATAAAAATTAATGATGATAAATAAAAAGGGAAGTGATGCACATTTATTTTACTCATGTTATTGTGTTATTTCATGTAGTGTTTTACTATTATTTAAAATAGAATAGAGGGAATCCCCAATGAATGCATCAAAATAATAATTATTGGGATTTATAGGAGTAAAAAGCTCCATGTAAAATTATATGTCTATAATGTTAAAATAAATTATGCCACTATGTGTTTTTCTTGTTCGTATGAGACCCTTAAATATTGTGAAACTATTCCCCTGAGAATATGGGTTTTTTTGTGTTTATGTCATGTTATAACATTACATAATTAAATAATAATTAAAGTCAATAATTAAATGGGATATTTGAATTAATCAAGAATTGAAATATGTTTACTGCTGACCTATTGTATTTTATATGCTTGGAAATATGATGGATTCTTGTCTCTAAGTTACTATGGTGTTGAAACCCCTTAAATAAATTCAGAAAGTTCAAAGGAAACATAAAACAATATCCAAAAGCTGCGTAAAAGACCTCCATGGCCGAGCTACGCGATAGGGCTACGCGGCCGAGCAGCGCGATATGGCTACACGTCCGAACTACGCGCAAGAGGATTTTGGATGCCTCTACACAGAGAACCTGTGCGGTGGAGCTACGCGTCATATCTGCGCGACCCAAGATTTTTCGGCCAAGCCCACCCGTTCCTATAAATAGGACCCTTGGGCTCCCTATTTCTGGACTAATTTTTTTTAAAGACTCTCTGATGATACCATTGTGTAGCTCTTTTGAATAGATCTCTCAAATTATCTCAAGTAGTTCTCTAAACTACAAAAGAAGGGATAATTACAGGGATGGGAATGTTTTGATGTTCTTTAAATTCTCTTCAGTCCTCATTCGTACCTACGCGGTGTACCTGCGCAATAAAACTTCACGATACATTTGCGCACCATACCGGCGTGATTGAGCAGCGCGGGTTACCTACGCGGCATACCTGCATAAGGTACCAACGTGGAAAACTCAAATAACCATTTAATCCTTTCATAGAAGGGTATTTCTTTCTTTGGTTCCCTTATTCAAAAGGGGCTAAGTTAAAACCTCCCCCAAAACATCCGGACTTCTCAAATTTTTGGGTAAGGCACATCAGTGTGTCTCCAATTTGGATTTGGATTTCCATAGTCAGATGATTCCCACATTTGTTTCACAATGGGGTTAAGATTCATGGGATGCTTTTGGATTTGTATATCCATAGTCACATAGGATTTTCTCCCAGTAACAGTGTTGGGAATTTAATGGCAGCCATTCTGGTATATGCCCCTCACCTTCACCCCTTCTTCCTTATATTGGACCCTTGTCCAATGTAAATGGAATAGAGGGAAGGCTCATCGCCCCGCCCACTTCCATGGTCGACACACCCTCTTCCATCCCCATGGAGGAAAAATTTGGAAGTGTGAATGTCATTGTTGAATCTTTCACATCCTCTTGTTTCTCACACCGAGCATGACTCATGTGGGAATAGAAATATGCGATGGTTGCAACATGTGCCCAAACACTAATCTAAAAAAACTATGAGAACTCATATTCTTATTCAAAATAGGATAGGTAGGAATCCCTTTCAGGGCCCGATCTCATTGGATATCCTCCTTAGGAATCCAACCCTAATTCCCCCAATCAAGGAATCATTTTTAGGAAGTAAGCCCAAACTCATTTCTCTTAGTGGACCATACTCTTCTTTGAGGTTCATCAAACTATGTGGGATTTGATTCCCATCCATACATGATACGTAGGAAGCCTCCTTGAGATACAAACCCAACAATTAAAATCAACCTTGTTCTCTTTGGGCCATATTCCCAATAGGGTCTGATTCTACTTGGAATCCTATATCCTTTCCAAAAGTTCCTTAGTCTGCTTCAGCATAAGTCCCACACTATGTTTCAACTAAGAACCTACCGCTTAGAGGTTCTTATCACATGAACTTAAAAGGTATGATGTGTCCCATTAAGAGGAACCGACCTATGAGGGTTCTGATTCCTTTCACAAGGAAACATAGGTAGCTCAATTTATGAGTACGATCATAAAATTAAAACAAACCCTCATCTCCCCGGTTGATGATAAACTCTAGAGTGCACCAATGAGTGGCTTAAAACCCATTATCATCATAAATAATGATTAAAATAATACATAATAAGTATATTAGATGATACCATTGATGGAAAACCTCAAATACATACTGATAATTCTAAAATTTTATACATGTTAAATAAGTGATTTTAAATTTCAAGGGATACTTATAATATACTTGGTGAATTAATAAGAATTCATCAAAATATTTTTAATTTCAAAGAGATTCCTAGAGTAGAAAATAATTCCCCCCAAAAGGTTGTGATGAGTTCGACCTCCCATCCTATCGGCCAATGCATGTTCTTAAGTATCATAAAGTTAAAAACTTAACAAACGACTACCTTTATAAAGTAGGTTCTCTTTGAATAAATAACTATTGGATGTTTCCAGTTCTATGAATATATCCAATGGAAACTGCCTAGAAACAAGGTTTATTAAATCTAGAATATAATGTTTCAAGGACGTATGAAACAAAAATGGTGAACCCGATATGAATCCTTAGACATGTTAATAATGTTACCCACATGTTAGTCCGCTATCAATTGATAAAGGAAGGCCAGAAAAAGGAATTAAATCATGCATGTATCCATCTGACAAGAGTTCACATTAATATAACTTTTTGTTGTCTCAGTTTTCCACAGAATTCCATTCAATCCAATGAATGGATTTCTCAAAGACAACATCTGTGAAATTCCCAACTATTGCACAACTTGGATCTCCATCCACAGGAAGGACATTATCACCAACCATGTGTCTTCAACGTTGGGTCTCCAATGTGCTGATAAAGGAATATTGCTAGCATGGTACAATTCTGACTTTGGAGGCTACTCTACAGGCCCTCCAAGTCAACAATAATCCTCAATCATCTGGACAACAACGATCAATGATCAAGAAGAAGACGGTTCCAACCACCGTTTACAATCGTTTCAGGTCATTATCTCCAGAACGCAATAATAAATCTCTCTCATACTATTGGGAGGTAAATAAAGAGGTCACTAAAGACCTCACTTCAAAAATATAGTAGTCCATGAGGACTCCCACAAGAATTCACCACCAGAATCATGCGGTAGTATATCCCCAAACATGATGGAGATGTTGTTTCTGGATGTTTGTCCAAAGTCTCTCAGACTCAGACATGCAAGACAAACCGCCAGGGATGATGTTTGGTTAACAGGAAGTAAGTTCTCACCTCTACCTCCCCCAAACAACTCCATCGATCAAACTTGATGGAAAACAACGAGCAGGCACATACAACTGTTCATCCTAATTTTGTTGCTCGGAAGTCTCATCTGGAAGAAACCCACAAATCCCACCAGATAAACCCGATGGAGTACTGTGAATAGGCACATACACCAGTTTACAAGTTATTATCCAGTCAGTAGTCTTGTTTAACTGCATTTAAGGATACCCTCCAATCTAATATGGTGGAAACTAGTAAGCAGGAACATACACCTATTCACAATCACCAATTCTGTCAGTTGTCTCGTCTTCCAGTATTAGAAGGAAACTCTTCAACCATACTTGACGAAGAATATCCACCAGGCACATACACCTACCAATGTTCATCAAGCCTGCAAACAGTCTGGTTTGGTAGTACTCGGAGAAGTCATTCGGAATGCTTCGACAACAAATTTGGAGCAGACTCAACTCTCTACCCCCATGCATAAGTACTGTCAATATCCGTTGAATGGAAAAGGAGGACAGGAGTAGGCACATACAAATACTCCAGATACGGAATGGATGTATATTCCCATTCCAGCTGCTGAAGTCACCAAAAACTTCTTATCAATGGTGAATGGGCAGGCATACATCCCTGCCCATATTCTGGAAGCATGTCAAAATATTTTAACAACTACTTTAGTAGTATCAGGGGAACAGACATATAAATCTGTCCCCACACATGGGATAATACATCAACATGCCATCCCAGATCATATACACACCTCTGTTCCAATCCAAGAGGGTCATGGGGCATACTCTCCCATATCATATGGACAATAAGATCAGGAACATACACCCTTTCTAATTAGAGGTAATTGGTATGTTTCGATAACTAATACATGGAAGGCACATATACTTACCCATGATAACAAATTTTCCTACCAATTGGCCCCAACTAAGTATAATAGAAAATCCAAGCAGAAGTCTCACCAAATACCGTTGGAAAATCAAGAGTCAAGCTGTAATTTATCCCCTCTTAATGCTAGAGTTCTTGAAGCCCTCAGATATTTATATATTTCTGTTCAAGATCCTACTTTCTCATTACCAAATTTTGGGAGTGGTAATTGTAATTATGATGTTTCTCACTAGACTCTTCATAATGAAGGCTTGATTCATGAAAATTTGGTCAATCCAGAGTGTCTATCTTTGGATAAGAGCCACTGAAACCCTTCATGTGGCCAGAAAACCAAGGAGCAAGAAGATTTATCCCTTTCTGTAATCCATCATAGTGATCCTCCCCATAATGGCATTCACTGCGAAGGTCCTCTCTAAAATAGTTTTTTGCATTGTCAAAACAATTCTATAATTGACAATATAGCAACAAAAAAAACCCTCTTATCTCGAGGCACTTGAAAACATAGGTCCAGTCAAGTCTGATGCCTCGTCATTGACAGGTGAAACATTTTCTCAATCAGAAGACATCTTAAGGGAACGATCATTCTCTGAACCTCTCTTGGGTCATTTATCCTCAAATACAGAGAATCCACTTTGGTCAGACCAAGTGGAGAAACCTCTAGTAGAAGATGATGAAGATGTGTGGAACATGAGGAAACAATTACCTAAAGGAGAAATACGAGTCATGATCTGTTCTTCAGAAACTTCTCCTTTTGATATTCCAGAATTGATGACAGAAGATTGCATTCATGGCATTCATCTAAACTTATGGAAAACTCTTATCCATTTTAAAACTAATGTATTACCATATTATGAAGATCAAAATCATGTAAAGGTAATAGAAGGGTTGAAGAGCCAAATTGAATTGGCATCTCTTTCAGTTTACCAACATCTAAGAGTTGAAAAAAAACAGAGAGTCCTTCATCATGCATGTCTCAATGCTTTGAAGAGGCTACGCCAATTAATTTCGGATTCCCCATCTAATGTTTGAATCAGAGGATGGGGTGTATATGGAGCATTGAATTTTATTGTACTCCAAAATCAGAAATGTCCATCAAAAGTGGTTTCATGCAATTTTATTTCCCCTGACCGGCTGCAATTAATGGGTTTTGTATGTAATCAAATGTATGCTTGAGAACAAACCTCAATCAGTTCTAATCAGAATCAGGCTCAAAGAAAAGAAGTTATTGAGATACTTTTACATCAAGCCTCTGAGAATCTTGAGCAGGAATCTCATTTAGAGTATGTCAAGCGTCAGAGGATGAAAATGTCTGAAATATTACAATGGTCTTCTAAAACAGGTGGTGTAAATGATGATTGGATAATCCACCCAGCTAATGCCTGAACCAAAATCCGCAAAATCAGAAGAGCAGTTTCACAGATTTCAGCTATAGAAGTTCAAGAATCACCCCATATTGTGAGGCTGTGGGATCATCTAAATCAATCTTTGAATTCATTAAACAATTTTCAATGATTTGAAGAAGAACAACAAGAACAACCCTAGCCTACAAGGCTGGTGGGTTTTTCACATTTGCAATCCCCTCCTTAGCGGAAGTCAGTTTTCTCCCGACTAGGGAAGAAGACATAAAGAAAGCGTATAATTGAATTATCCAATGATTCCCTTCATATTACTGTCCACGAAACAATTCTAGGTAATTCCTTACATAAGAAAATAGAGTCTCATAGAAGACACTAAGGGCGTCAGTCTAGGAAAAGAACTGACATATTTCCATCAATGCATTATGAGTTAGTAAATGTTATCAGTACCACTATAGAAGATCCCCCAGAACATGAGGCTCACTCAGAGGGATCATATGAAGATGTTACTTTTCAAGAGGATGTACGTACGGAAACAAATGAAGAAGGTGTGCATAGCCAAATCAAAGGATTACCCAGAATTTAGGTATTCCTTCAAATAACCTACTCACCCGTCTCCGAAAGGCATCCAACAAGGGGAAAGGAAAAAAGTCAGGTTACACTCCACCCTACCTCTAGAGAAGGTCAAACACTCTCATTAGAGGAATGGTTCGCACAACAAGAAGATGAAATGAAGGATTTATGGAGGTTAAATGCAGAACTACTTCAAGGTAGTCTTCTTCCTAAGCATGTTGGAGTTAATCACTCAAGGGAATTTTTTGCAGCAACTAGGATAGATCAAGAATATCTCCCTTTACAAGTACACCCTCACAGGTCTAATCCTATAGGTCATATACGACAGAAACAAGTAATACTACCATCAGTGATAGTACTGGTCGCCACACCCGTCCATACTCCAGTTCTTGCACCTACACTGGTCCAAGCTCAACCAGATGTTTCTCAAAAATTAATGACTACCATTGAGTCATTAATGGCTCAGTTGGAAGCTATGTAATGAATGAATGCACCAGTTAAATCGGAGAAGAGAGCTTACCCTGAATGGGTGGATGCAATTCCTCTCCCATTAAATTTTGCGAGTACCACATTCCCAATTTTTAATCGTTCAGAAGATCCAGAACAACACATAACAAATTTTGTTTCTCGTTGTGATCCTATGATGGGAACTCCTCAACAACAAGAAGCAGTTATGCTTAGGTATTTTGTGCAGTCATTACAAGGACCTGCTTTCATTTGGTATACAAGCTTGCAATCTCGGTCAAATACTAGGTGGGAGGATCCCTGTCAAAAATTTATTCTTCAATTTAGCTTAACATTGCCAAAGATGCCAGTTTTTTTATCTTACCAATTGTAAGAAAATGGATAATGAAAGAGTTTCGGATTTCATTGCCCGCTGGAAGGGATTAACACACTATAAAAAACAGGCGTTTCGCGGCGGTTTTAAAAACCGTGGCGAAATAGCTTTCAGGCAGGTATTTCGTGGCAGTTTTAAAAACCGCCGTGAAAAAACCACCGTGAAATGTGTAAAAAAAATTTTCATGGATTAGTGGCGTTTTGGTTCAAACTGTCGTGAAATGAAAAGAAAAAAATGAAAAAATACGAGAAACCCCGAAATCACTAAAACGACCATAACTTTTGATCTGGGCATCCGTTAGAGCGCCATGACCAGTCAAATCGAAGCTCATGAAGAGATATAGAGGCACGTTTGATCAAAACCTTAAGACTGTCTAAGATGCAGAATATATAGGAGTTATAAGAAAGTTAAAAAAAGTTCTCCAACTTCAAATGGCCATAACTTTCATTCCGGGTGTCCGTTTGGGCTCTACCACATATCAAATCAATTCCAGTGAAGAGAGCTACACACCAGTTCAACACAAGAAAGCTTGTGTCATGTTTTTCAACCTCAAAGACCTCCAAAACCCTGTTTCCGTCACCAGTGTCTCGTTGAACTTGCCTTCAAATGGATCTAACTTTTGATCTGCATGTCAGTTCGGACTCCTCTGCCTGCCAGATCGTAGATCATTCCATGAGCTTCAGTTTGACTTGTCGCGGTGCACACATGGACTCCTGGAACATACATTATGGCCTTTTTAGTGGGTATCAGGTTTGTTATGTTTTTCGATGCCTCGTTTCTAGCACCCGTTCCCCGTCAGTTTTTTTTAAATGGTCGTAACTTCTGATCTGCCGGTCCATTTGGCCTCTTTCACCTATCTGCTCGAAGATCATTTTAGGATCATTGATTTGACTGGTCACAGATCTGGAATTGACTCTCAAATCATAAGTTATCTCCATTATCGCGAGTCCAATGTTTTTGTCACTTTATGACCGTTTTGATGGGTTTTAACGATTGCTCCATTTATTACTGTTTATTTGGGTTTCCATGACTTGTTATCTTTATCAATGGGTTTTGTGGGTTATTATGATGATTATGTTGAATTCTTAAGGGGTTTTCCAGAGTTTTCGTGAGTTTTTGTGCATTCTCATGATTTCTAATGCTTCCTTCTTCATGCTTCTCCATCTGTTTTCATGTGTTTTCATGTGTTTTCATAATTGTTCGTCCCTTATCACACCTTTTCATACTTTTTCATGTGTTTCATTTATTATTTATTATTTATTATTTATCATTTATCATTTATAATATACCTTAATTTATTTATTATCTATTATTTGTTACTGGTTATTATTATTTTTTATTTTTTATTTATTATTTATTATTTATTATTTATTATTATTATTATTATTAATATTGGTTACTCGTTATTTATTATTTATTGTATATTAATTATTATTATTATTATTAATATTTTATATATTATATATTATATATTATATATTATATATTATATATTATATATTATATATTTTATATTTTATATTTTATATTATTATTTATTATTTATTTATTATTATTTATTGTTTATTATTTATTATTAATTGTTTATTGTTTATTGTTTATTTTTTATTATTTATTATTTATTATTTATTATTTATTATTTATTTATTTATAATTATTAATGATGTGTTATTTATTATTATTAGTATAATTTATTTATTATTTATAGTTTATTATTATTTTTTATTATTATTATTTATTATTATTTATTATTATTATTTCTTATTACTTATTTCATATTCCTTATTTCTTATTTCTTATTTATTTTTATTATTTATTATTTATTAGTTATTATATATGTATTATTATCTATTATTAATTTTTTTATTATTTATTATTTATTATTAATTAATTAATTAATTATAATTATTAATTATGTGTTATTTATTATTATTCTATTTATTATTTATTGTTTATTGTTTATTGTTATTATTTATTATTATTATTTTTTATTTTTTATTTTTTATTTTTTATTTTTTATTTATTATTTATTATTTATTATTTATTATTTATTATTTATTATTTATTATTTATTATTTATTATTTATTATTTATTATTTATTATTTATTATTTATTATTTATTATTTATTATTTATTATTTATTATTTATTATATATGTTTTATTATCTATTATTAATTGTTGTTTATTATTTATTAATTATTATTTTTTTATTCTAATTTATTATTTATTATATTTAATTATTTGTTATTATTTATTATATATTATATATTATTTATTATTTATTATTTATTATTTATTATTTTTTATTTTTTATTTTTTATTTTTTATTTTTTATTTTTTATTTTTTATTTACTATTTATTATTTATTATTTATTATTATTTATTATTATTTATTATTTATTATTTATTATTATTAATTTGTATTATTTATTATTTATTATTTATTATTATTTATTATTATTTATTATTATTTATTATTATTTATTATTTCTTTTTTATTATTTATTATTTATTATTTATTCTTTATTCTTTATTCTTTATTCTTTATTCTTTATTCTTTATTCTTTATTCTTTATTCTTTATTCTTTATTCTTTATTCTTTATTCTTTATTATTTATTCTTTTAATTTCCTTATTTTATTATTTTATTATTTAATTTTCATAATTTCATAATTTATGTAAATATTATTTAAGTTTATTTGTTATCTATTATAATAAATAGGAAATAATAATAAATAACTCAATAAATAACTAATAAATCAATAATTATTAATTATTAATTATTGGTTATTAATTATTGACTACTGCTTATTGTTTAGTAATTATTGAGTTTATATCTATTATTTATGTATTATTTGTTTTTTTAATTAGTATATATAAGTATATTAAATTCTTTTTATTAACCACATGATGAGCTTGCTGTAGTGGTAAAGTCTTTGGAAAATATGCAAGAGGATAGAGGTTCAAATCTCACCAAACACAGTATTTCTTTATATTGCATGGGCATCTGCATGGGCATATTCATGGGAATGTGCATGAGCATGAGCATGCATGCATGGATAAAGTAACTAAAGTAATGCGAATTAAATGAAATAAATAAATAAAATATGAAATAAATAAATAAAATACGAAATAAATAAATAAAATAATAAATAAATAAATAAAATAAATACAAATAAATAAATAAAATATGAAATAAGTAAATAAAATAAATACGAAATAAATAAATAAAATAACTACGAAAATAAATAAAATAAATAAAACAAATAAAAAACAAATAAAACAAATAAAAAACAAATAAAACAAACAAAAAACAAATAAAAAAAATAAAACAAATAAAAAAATAAAACAAATTAAACAAATTAAATAAATAAAACAAATAAATAATAAATAAAAGAAATAAAAAAATGGCCGCTAAATCATTTAGCGGCGGTTTAAACCGCCTCTAAAAATCGCCTCGAAATGTTCTATGGCGGTTTTCAAAACCACCGCGAATATTTTCTCGAAGCACGATTTTGTGGCGGTTTAAACCACCGCTAAATCCTGATTTTTCTGTAGTGACATATTCCTTAAGTTCAGCACTCACTCAAAAAGATTTGCTGCCAATCTGTGGGGCAAATATGTGTGATGAATTACGCACACCGTTGATCCCTGTGAAATACACAAGAGGGTTTTGAGACCTTACTTCAATCGCTCAAAAGATAGAATATTCTCTTAAAAAGACTAAGGCTAAAACTCATGTAATTCCACCGGTTCTAGGAAGGAGAATAGGGAATGTAGAGACTTCTATAGTTACACTTAAACAAGCATTTGTACCTGTTTCCACTTCAAAACCTTCATTGTATCGAAGGGCTCCACCTCTTGAGCGTCAACAACAATGGTCGCCTCGTCAAGATGATCAAAGAGATCAAATGAAGAAACAATTTAATGATTTGAAGAATAATTTTTATTCTTTCTAGAATGAACAAGTTTTCGGCTACTTCATCTCAGCATTGGAAAACAATTTAGTTTAGTTTCTAAGGCCCAAAAGGCCGAACAAGGAAGGATATGAAGAGCTCCCAAACTATTTCCCATTTCATTAGATGTTGGGGCATGCCATTCAGGAGTGCTTTGTCTTCAAAGACCTCCTGAAAAAGATGGTGGACTCTGGACAAGTAAAATTAAAAGGCTCTTTAGCTCAGGTAGCATGTGTTACTGCTACTGATCCAGTGGAAGAAGGCGAATGGAACAAAGTCAAAAGTAAAAATGTGCAAAAGTATGATGATTGGATGGTCAGGAAAATGATCAAACAAACTCATTTCATTTTACGAACATAATTGAATCAACCAATTTTGTCTTTTGCTATGAATGACACAACAAAACCCCCCTCATGAGAAGAAAAATCCTCAACTAAGCATCGTAATTTGAAGAAATAAGAGCAGTCAGAAGAAGACGATCTTGTGTTAAATCCTAAGTTGTCTTTGACTCTGGAAGATTTTATACCATCTACTTCAAAAGAACGAGCACCACCCCACCAAATGGAACAACCTAAATTGATTAATCATGGAGAATCCTTATCAGATGAAGAATCGGTCTTTGGTTCTGTTAACATGATTCATTTAATATATCTTTATGCCAACGATAGTTTCGATTATGATGAGTCTAAGTTCCCTATATCTAACAGAGGAATTGGAGGAAGAGACAGAGATCTAGGATATAGGGGAAGACATGGATATTCCAAAAGCCACTATTTCAATCCTACCCCTGCTAGAACTGTGTATGTAGCAAAAACTCAAGGAAAAGCCATTCAGCAGGCTCAATAAGAACAAGAAAGTTCTTCCACACAGAGTTGATTTGGTCCTGATGCAGTTATTTTGGAAGGCCGATTATAGGTTACACCTTCTTCCTCTCAGCAAATAGATATACCTAGTCGGTCTTATTTATAGACGCTGGGATTGTATCAAACTCCTGCACCGATATGAGATGCATCTACGGCCAAAGCATCAACTTCTAAGGAACCTGCAAAACCACATTTTCATGATGGGAAACATAGACCTTTGGACCAAAAGTATGATGTATTGAAAAATTTGGCCCAAGTACCACCCAAGTTATCAATCCTGGATGCCTTGAATCTATCAAAAGATCTTTGGGAGGTGCTTATTGAGGCTTTGTCAAGTCCTCAAGAATTCAAAACTGAAATTGATGCAGATAAGGTCTACCATATAGAGAATGATCCTGTAGAATTCCAGGCAGTGATATCTTTTATAGATGATGATAAAGATGATATTGTACATGGACATATTGTACCTTTGTATTTATCTAGAAAATTCAATGATATATACATCCGACGATCTTTCATTGATAATGGCTCCGGATTCAATCTCATTCCAATTCATACACTTCGTCGATTGGGCCTCACAGAATCTGATTTATCTCCTTCTAATTTGATGTTGCAAGGATATGATAAGAATAAACAAGAACCTCTGGATGAAATTACACTCATAATTCAGTTTTGATACCTTGTGTCTAATTTAAATTTCATGGTTATTCGTCAGGACATAGACTTCAACATTTTTATTAGAAGTCCTTGGCTACGTCAACATGCGGCCATACCTTCATTGTACCATCAGTGTATCAAATATTTTTTCAATGGTCAAATTGGGACATTATATGTTGACAAGGCCCCATCCAAAATGTGTGAATCTCAATACATTAGGGCTGAATTTTATCACATGGATGTAAAATAAAGATCCATGGCAAAGAAGGTTACCAAAATTAATGCTCCATATGGTTTCGAAAAGATTACAGTAAACCCATTCATACATGTGAGTGCAGATTATGTGTTGCCTATTAGTCAAATTGATAGGATTGACCTAAATCCAAACATTCTTATGGAAACTTCCATAATGTCAGTTATGGTAATCAAGCCAGAAAATGTGGGAGATATTGTTGATTCACCAAGAAATGATGAAATCATAGATGGAGATGTCTTCATTTCATCCGCTGAAATCCATCAATTCTAAACTTCACCAACCAGGTCAGAAGAAGTTATAGAAAAACGATAGGAAAACAATGATGTCGATTCTCAATCCATCATCTCGTCTCTATCACCCCAATCATCAATAGGGTCAGAAATGGTAGCTTCATCTACAAGATGTTAAAATTTTAACTTCTCTCCTGACCATGGAAATTATACTTTGTCATATAATATGCAAGTAGAAATAGAATAAATAACACATATTGAAGAAGAAGTGGAAGAACTCAGGGATGATCCTCCAGCATTTGAAGAAGGTATCTCTACCACTGTGGACGAACTCAGAGAAATAAATCTGGGTACAAAAGAAGATACACGTCCTACTTTAATTAGTGCATCCATGAATCTTGAAGAGCAAGACATGTATACTTAATTTATAATGAAAAATGAAGATTTATTTTCTTGGAATTATATAGAAATTCCATGTCTTGATTCCGATATTTCTACTCATCATTTGGGGTTACTATAAGAACATCGAGGATTCAAGAAAGCCGTAAGAAGAACACACCCAACTTATGCCTCCAAAATTGAAGATGAAGTTTATAAGATTATCAAGGATAACATCATCAGATAACTTTGATATCCCAAATGGTTGGCTAATACTGTCCCTATGAAAAATAAGAATGGAAATATTAGAGTTTACATTGACTTTAGGGATCTTAGTAGGCATTGTCCTAAGGATGATTTTCTAGTTCTGATCACAGAACTCCTAATTGATGCAACAGCTGGCTATAAAGCACTTTCCTTCATGGATGGTTACTCTGGGTACAATAAAATAAGAATGGCCCCAGAAGATGAAGATTTTACAGCCTTCAGATCTCCTCAAGGTGTTTTTTTCTATCGGTTAATGCCCTTTGTCCTGAAGAATGCAGGTGCAACATATCAACATTCCATGCACCATATCTTCAAACCCTTTTTAGGGAAATTTTTTGAATGTTATGTGGATGATTTGGTGGTCAAATTCAGAAAACATTCTGGTCACTTAGCCGATCTAGAAATTGTATTCATCAAACTTCGACAACACAATTTGAAGATGAACACCTTGAAATGTGCTTTCAGGGTAACCTCAAGAAAATTTCTCAGCTTTTTTGAACTCCATCATGGTATAGAAGTTGATCCTAAGAAGACAAAATCAATCCTTGGCATGTCACCTCCTAGAAATTTTAAGGAATTAAGAGGAATTCAGGTACACTTGGCTTATATTCGGCGTTTCATTGCCAATTTGGCAGGAAAGTGTTTACCCTTCACCAGATTAATGAGGAAGGGAGTCACCTACCAATGGACCAAAGATTGCCAAGAGGCATTTGATACCCTTAAGAAATATCTCTTGATTCCACTGGTATTAATGCCTCCTATTGAAGGAAGACCACTTATTCTCTATGTGACATCTTTAGATTGATCACTAGGTGCCTTCCTTGCCCAAAAGAATGACATCAGGAATGAAAATAGCCTTTACTATCTCAGACGCACTATGCTTGATGCGGAAACTCGGTACTCAAGTATTGAAAGTGTTGTCTGGCATTAATCTTTTCAGTTCAAAAATTTAGGCATTATCTATAACATCATGAGGTCCAATTAGTATCTCATAATAAACCACTCAAATTTATCCTTAGTCGTCCTATGCTTACAGGACGTCTAGCATGGTGGGCGGTTATTTTGCAGATTTTTGATATCCAGTTTGTGCCTCAAAAGGCAATAAAGGGTCAAGCCCTGGATAATTTTCTTTTATGAGCATCCATCCACAGAAGATACATAATTTAATACTGAACTTCTTGATGGAGAGTTCTTCTCTATTCTGGATAATTCCCAGACATGGAAAATCTATTTTGATGGTGATTCTAGAAGTCCAACAGGGAAGATAATGGGAAATCTGAAACTCAACAAAGTTAGATTAGGAATAATCCTTATTATCCCAGAAAAGGCAATATTTCCTTATTCTTTTCTTTTATCAAAAGGTGGTACCAACAATGAGGCAGAATATCAAGCTCTCATTGTGGGTTTGGAATTGGCCCTTCAGATGTAAATGGGTCATTTAAAGGTAAAAAGTGATTCAGAATTGGTAATCAAACAAATCAATGGGGAATAATCTATCAGAAAAATAAGAGTTAATACCTTTACATGATTACGTCTGAGAATTAATGGCTGAATTTCCCTCAAATCCAACATTGTCCTATGTCCTGCAATCATAAAATCCCAAGTAGATGCACTAGCTAATGCAGCTACAGCCTTGGAAGATCCAAATCAGGATGAGACAGTTATCAGCATAGCCCATCGCCACATGGTTTCACCTTTTGTTCAAACCATGAGAGTGGAAATCAATGAATTCTGACCTATTTCTGAACGTATGGTCATACCACGGGATGGAGAATATCCATCATTGAATATCTTCAAAATGAGATACATTCACCAAATAGGGCTCAGAAGGAGCAGATATGGCGATGAGCGGTTAATTTTACTCTTTATGATGGTACAAACCACCGAAAGATCCTTTATAAGAGGGGATTTGATGGGATTATCATCAAATGTATTAATGGAGAAGAAACTGTTACTGTCATGAATGAAGTTCATTCTGGAGCTTGTGGTGCCCACCAATCTAGGAACAGACTCTCCGGTCAGATTTTAAGGATTGGATACTTTTGGCCTTCAATGAAACTTGATTTTACAGACTTCACAAAGAAATTTCATCCCTGTCAAGTATATGCCAACTTCATTCATCAATCCCCAGAGTTACTACATACAACTAAATACTCTTGACCTTTTTCCACATATGGAATGGATGTAGTAGGGCCTTATCCTCTAGCCACGACTAAGCAGGTCATGTATTTTCTCACTGCTATTGATTTCTTCTCTAAGTGGACTGAGGCAATACCTCTCAAGGAAGTTGGATCTAAAAACATCATTAGTCTCATCAAAACTAATATCATTACCAGATTTGTCGTTCCTCATACCATATTGACAGATAATGGCACCAAATTTTGTTCATTAGAAGTAAAAAAATTGTATCAAGAATACAATATGAGTTCCAACCATTCATCTCAGTATCATGTAGTGACCAATGGTCAAATATAGGCTTTCAATAAGACTCTTTCAAACATACTTCAAAATATGGTGGATTAAGATAAGAAGGTATGGCCTGATAAACATTTTCATGCTCTATGGGCTTATCGGACTACCACTCGCACTGCTACACGATTAACTCCATATTAATTGGTGTATGGAACGGAAGAACTATTTCCTATTTAAGTCCAATTATGTTAATTTAGAGTCTCTATTTGTGATCATTTATATATAAATGAACAATTTAAAAAGCGATTGGATGAATTGGAATTACTAGATGAAAAAAGATTGTGCACACTACACCATTTATAAGTCTATCAGAATCGAATATCATGAGATCTCAATAAAAAAAGTTCGTCTTTGTTCATTCATTCAATGAGAATTGGTGTTGGTCCTTATAACTCCAATGATTCTAGGAAAGAAACCTCCAAAACATGATCCAAATTGGGAAAGACCTTATTCCATACACAAGGTTTATTCAAATGGAGCATATGCCTTAATCTCAATGGATGGAGAGCTCATCACAACCCCAACCAATGTAAGATTTTTGAAGAAATACATTGTATAGTTTTTAATAATTAGTCCTCACTACAAGAATTTAAATTGCATAGCCCCCATGTCCTTGTTGCAAGATATTAAACTGCAAAACAACCATAAGCGTCCATGTTGCATTTTGTTAAAGTGCATAGCATTTTCATCCTTGTCGCATGACGTTAAACTGTATGACATCATTAATACAACTAATGTTTTCTCTATAAGATGTTAGAAGTTTCCATAAGTAAATACTGTTGACATCATCACTACTCGTTAGTAGTACATGAGTCCCACTATTTCCTATGTTGGAGTGAGATCAGCATAGAAACGAAGTTTCAAGAACTATGTATGGCTTGATTCTCATTTTCCAATGAGATACATAGAGACGCCTGAATCACCAATTTGGGGCCCAACCACAATCACGAAATTTTCTTATTTTCTTTTGTCCTTCTGTATATGAATCAAAACTATACAGAGTGGTTTTAAGATTTTTGATTTGGTCCGTATACCATTTTATATATTAAGATTTACCATTCTCTTAGAATGTGTTAAAGCCCCCATTTTTCATGCCAAATATGATTAGCATGAGGAATGATTGTTTAATGAACTATGTACGGCCTAATTCTCATTTTTTCAATGAGATACGTAAAGACACCTAAATCATTAATTTTAGGCCCCGCTCTAATAAAAAACCCTTTTTTATGTCTAGTATAAGAATCAATTCTACATAGGAAATGTTTTAAGAACTATGCATGAATTGATTCTTTATCCAGCAAGACACATAATGACATTTAGCTTTTATCCCTTAATCTAGTTACAATGTGTCTTTTCTTTCATATTGGTTCATTCTCATCCTTAATTCATGACATTAAATTGCATTGAAATTTAACACCCATATTTATCACTTGGATCGCCTTTATATTATAAAAGGAACCCTTACTGCTCCTTGTTTCTCACACCGAGCATTGCTCGCGTGGTCTTAGGAATTGGGTGAATGGATTCTTTATATAAATAGGGTGTTTTAAATTTCTTATGGGTATATCAATGCCATCACTACATGACTCAAAACTTCGTAGTATAATGTCCTCACTACATGACTTAAAATTGCACATTACCATATTCATTCAGAGTAAACAAAGAAAGCCTCTATTTTACATATGAGTCAGATCTATGTAAAGGAAATAAAATTTATGGAAAATATTGATTCAAATATTTCTTATATACATTGGGAATAACCCCTTCCATATTTCACACTCTTAATCTTGAATTTTTCTTTTATATTTTCATAATCATTCTTACAGTTTCTTGTAGTAAGGTTTTCAATATCTGAGATCTCTTTTTCCTCACAATGAAGCATGTGCCCTTAAACAGCCTTGCATAAGTTTCCTACATAACAGGCCTGTCAGTCAAAAGATGCCACTATTTGACTATGAAACATATGTCCTAGTTATCCCCGCATGATGTAGCCCCCATAACAGGTTTTTCAAATAATGGTAACCCTGTTCTTGGTTTTAGTATCTTTTTCCCCTTTAATATTTGATGGAAATATACAAGAATCTGTATTTTAAAATAGTCATTCAATATACTTGTCCCGTTATCTTTCTCACAATCTGAAAGCCATCAAGACCATGGTATACACATTTCCCTCATCATGTTCTCGGTACACTATGAAATAATCTTCAAATCACTTTACTATATGTTATATATTTTTTCCATTTCTGGTCCTAGTTGTATGCCCTAAAACTACAGACACCATATCTTTTATATTTGGGTCAGACCATTGTAAAAGTCTTATTACTCTATTTCATTGGATATCTTGATTAGAGATACACTTTCCATATTTAGGTACCATTCTCTATAAACTAAACTCTATGATTTGGAAAATCTTAATCTCCATAAAATTTCTTTGACTTTTTACAATAGAATGTCAAACTTCTGAGAGTACTTTTTCCTGACTATGTAGCATGTGCCCTTAGGCAGCCTTACATAAGTTTCCTACATAACAGGCCTATTATTCAAAAGATACCACTATTCGACTATGAATCATATTCCCTAGTTGGCCCTACATAATGTAGCCCCCATAAAGGGTTTGTAAATTAATGGTATTTTGGTATCCTGGAAAAGTCACACATTATGGTGAAATAGTGTAACACCGCGAGATTTTAGGAAAAATATTCTTTTAATTTCCTTGATGTATTCTATTATACACTACACCAAGTATAGCTTGTACTATACACAACACCATATTATCTTTCTGTATATGCAACACTATTCTTGGCTCGTGTTACACACAATTTCATGTTCGTTTTGTGGAAATTATTCTATGAAACATTAAGTATAAATTTTGTTTAATGTATAAATGAAATAAGTTTTGATTATGATATACGCAAAACCAAACGGTGCTTTCACTACACGCAGCCCTAACTTGGATTGCATTACACGCAATCAATACCTTCCTCGATAGTGTGTGTAGTAGACAATACTGAGTTTCACTAAACGAGATATTATTATAATATTATTATGAACTAGCCGTTATGAATAGTAATACCGAATTTTTGAAATTTTTTAAATTTTATTTATCAAAATGGACTTCATTTTTGGATTCGGAATATCGAAATTATCCTCGGGTGAATTTTTGGTATTTTTCTGAAAACTATCAATTTTTTATGAATAGTGAAAACACTGGGTTACTTTTTAAAAACCGACTTTTTATTTAAATAGTTATTTATTTTATTTAAATTTATTTTAGGTCCAAATTGATACATAATACCTATATAATTTCAATTTAATTCATTTGAGTCATTTTATAATAATTTTAGATATATAAAAATTTTATTGAACTTTTCACCATCTTTTACCCACCTCATAGGAGAATTTGGAAATATACATAAAACATAATTTTACTGCTTCTGTGAGTGAAATTTCGAAAATCCTAGAGACACGGTTAATATCAAGGACTAAAATTTGGTTCAATGAGATGAAAACGTGCCATTTCAGCGCGCGCCGCGCTGCTGAAAACGACACAATCGGACGTGCCGTGCGCACCGCACGTCCGATGGACGTGCCGCCTCCTCCTGCATCTCAGGAATAATATTTATATCGTTCTCGTGCGGTTTCAGGTCGTTCGGAGCACGTTTGCTCTGAATTGGACCGCCGCACGCCGTTTTGGTGTTTTAGGGCGCCGGGAACGCGTTTCCGGCCGCCGCGGTCACACGGCACCTCCGAATGAGGTGCCGTCTGGCCGACCATTTCACAATTCACGCCCCGGATGTTGTTGTACGGTTTCGTGGCATTCGGAGGTCGTTCGGGTGGTTTTGACCCCCCAACGCGCCATTTCAGCGCGCGCCGCGCTGCTGAAAAGGACACAATCGAACGTGCCGCGCGCACCGAATGTCCGATAGACGAGCGACCTCCTCCTGCATCTCAGGAATAATATTTCTATCGTTCCCGTGCGGTTTCAGGTCGTTTGGAGCACGTTTGCTCCGAATTGGACCGCCGCACGCCGTTTTGGTGTTTTAGGGCGCCGGAAACGCGTTTCCGGCCGCCGCGGTCACACGGCACCTCCGAATGAGGTTCCGTCTAGCTGAACATTTCACAATTCATGCCCCGGATGTTGTCGTACGGTTTCGTGGCATTCAGAGGTCGTTCGGGTGGTTTTGACCCCCCAACGCGCCATTTCAGCGCGCGCCGCGCTGCTGAAAACGACACAATCGGACGTGCAGCGCGCACCGCACGTCCGATGGACGTGCGGACTCCTCCTGCATCTCAGGAATAATATTTCTATCATTCCCGTGTGGTTTCAGGTCGTTCGGAGCACGTTTGCTCCGAATGGGACCGCCGCACGCCGTTTTGGTGTTTTATGGCGCCGGAAACGCGTTTCCGGCTGCCGCGGTCAAACGGCACCTCCGAATGAGGTGCCGTCTGGCCAACCATTTCACAATTCACGCCCCGGATGTTGTCGTACGGTTTCGTGGCATTCGGAGGTCGTTCGGGTGGTTTTGACCCCCCAACGCGCCATTTCAGCGCGCGCCGCGCTGCTGAAAACGACACAATCGGACGTGCCGCGCGCACCGCACGTCCGATGGACGTGCGGCCCTCTCCTGAATCTCAGGAATAATATTTCTATCGTTCCCGTGCGGTTTCAGGTCATTCGGAGCATGTTTGCTCCGAATGGGACCGCCGCACGCCGTTTTGGTGTTTTACGGCGCCGGAAACGCGTTTCCGGCCGCCGTGGTCACACGGCACCTCCGAATGAGGTGCCGTCTGGCCGACCATTTCAAAATTCACGCCCCTGATGTTGTCGTACGGTTTCGTGGCATTCGGAGGTCGTTCGGGTGGTTTTGACCCCCCAACGCGTCATTTCAGCGCGCGCCGCACTGCTGAAAAGGACACAATCGGACGTGCCGCGCGCACCGCACGTCTGATGGATGTGAGGCCTCCTCCTGCATCTCAGGAATAATATTTCTATCGTTCCCGTGCAGTTTCAGGTGGTTCGGAGCACGTTTTCTCCGAATTGGACCGCCGCACGCCGTTTTGGTGTTTAATGGCGCCGGAAACGCGTTTCCGGCCGCCGCGGTCACACGGAACCTTCGAATGAGGTGTTGTCTGGCCGACCATTCCACAATTCACTCCCCGGATGTTGTCGTACGGTTTCGTGGCATTCGGAGGTCGTTCGGGTGGTTTTGACCCCCCAACGCGCCATTTCAGCGCGCGCCGCGCTGCTGAAAACGACACAATCGGACGTGCCGCGCGCACCGCACGTCCGATGGACGTGCGGCCTCCTCCTGCATCTCAGAAATAATATTTCTATCGTTCCCGTGCGGTTTCAGGTCGTTCGGAGCACGTTTTCTCCGAATGGGACTGCCGCACGCCGTTTTGGTGTTTTATGGCGCCGGAAACGCGTTTCTGGCCGCCGCGGTCAAACGGCACCTCCGAATGAGGTGCCGTCTGGCCGACCATTTCACAATTCACTCCCCGGATGTTGTCGTACGGTTTCGTGGCATTCGGAGGTCGTTCGGGTGGTTTTGACCCCCCAACGCGCCATTTCAGCGCGCGCCGTGCTGCTGAAAACGACACAATCGGACGTGTCGCGCGCACCGCACGTCCGATGGATGTGCAGACTCCTCCTGCATCTCAGGAATAATATTTCTATCGTTCCCGTGCGGTTTCAGGTCGTTTGGAGCACGTTTGCTCCGAATGGGACCGCCGCACGCCGTTTTGGTGTTTTAGGGCGCCAGAAACGCGTTTCCGGCCGCCGAGGTCACACGGAACCTCCGAATGAGGTGCCTTCTAGCCGACCATTTCACAATTCACGCCCGGATGTTGTCGTACGGTTTCGTGGCATTCGGAGGTCGTTCGGGTGGTTTTGACCCCCCAATGCGCCATTTCAACGCGCGTCGCGCTGCTGAAAACGACACAATCGGACGTGTCGCGCGCACCGCACGTCCGATGGACGTGCGGCCTCCTCCTGTATCTCAGGAATAATATTTCTATCGTTTCCGTGCGGTTTCAGGTCGTTCGGAGCACGTTTGCTCCGAATGGGACCGCCACACGCCGTTTTGGTGTTTTAGGGCGCCGGAAACGCGTTTCCGGCCGCCGCGGTCTAACGGAACCTCCGAATGAGGTTCCGTCTAGCCGAACATTTCACAATTCACGCCGCAGATGTTGTCGTACGGTTTCGTGGCATTCGGAGGTCGTTCGGAAGGTTTTGACCCCCCAACGCACCATTTCAGCGCGCGCCGCGCTGCTGAAAACGACACAATCGGACGTGCCGCGCGCACCGCACGTCCGATGGACGTGCGGCCTCCTCCTGCATCTCAGGAATAATATTTCTATCGTTCCCGTGCGGTTTCAGGTCGTTCGGAGCACGTTTGCTCTGAATTGGACCGCCGCACGCCGTTTTGGTGTTTTAGGGCGCCGGAAACGCGTTTCCGGCCGCCGCGGTCACACGGCACCTCCGAATGAGGTGCCGTCTGGCCGACCATTTAAAAATTCACGCCCCGGATGTTGTCGTACGTTTTCGTGGCATTCGGAGGTCGTTCGGGTGGTTTTGACCCCCCAACGCGCCATTTCAGCGCGCGCCGCGCTGCTGAAAAGGACACAATCGAACATGCCGCGCGCACCGCACGTCCGATGGACGTGCGGCCTCCTCCTGCATCTTAGGAATAATATTTCTATCGTTCCCGTGCGGTTTCAGGTCGTTCGGAGCACGTTTGATCCGAATGGGACCGCCGCACGCCGTTTTGGTGTTTTAGGGCGTCGGAAACGCGTTTCCGGCCGCCGCGGTCAAACGGCACCTCCAAATGAGGTGCCGTCTGGCCGAACATTTCACAATTCACGCCCCGGATGCTTTCGTACGGTTTCGTGGCATTCGGAGGTCGTTCGGGTTATTTTGACCCCCCAACGCGCCATTTCAGCGCGCGCCGCGCTGCTGAAAACGACACAATCGGACGTGCGGCCTCCTCTTGCATCTCAGGAATAATATTTCTATCGTTCCCGTGCGGTTTCAGGCCGTTCGGAGCACGTTTGCTCCGAATTGGACCGCCGCACGCCGTTTTGGTGTTTTAGGGCGCCGGAAACGCGTTTCTGGCCGCCGCGGTCACACGGCACCTCCGAATGAGGTGCCGTCTGGCCGACCATTTCAAAATTCACGCCTTGGATGTTGTCGTACGGTTTCGTGGCATTCGGAGGTCGTTCGGGTGGTTTTGACCCCCCAACGCGCCATTTCAGCGCGCGCCGCGCTGCTGAAAACGACACAATCGGACGTGCCGCGCGCACCGCACGTCCGATGGACGTGCGGCCTCCTCCTGCATCTCAGGAATAATATTTCTATCGTTCCCGTGTGGTTTCAGGTCGTTCGGAGCACGTTTGCTTCGAATGGAACCGCCGCATGCCGTTTTGGTGTTTTATGGCGCCGGAAACGCGTTTCCGGCTGCCGCGGTCAAACAGAACCTCCGAATGAGGTCCCGTCTGGCCGACCATTTCACAATTCACGCCCCGGATGTTTTCGTACGGTTTCGTGGAATTCGGAGGTCGTTCGGGTGGTTTTGACCCCCCAACGCGCCATTTCAGCGCGCGCCGCGCTGCTGAAAACGACACAATGGACGTGCCGCGCGCACCGCACGTCCGATGGACGTGCGGCCTCCTCCTGCATCTCAGGAATAATATTTCTATCGTTCCTGTGTGGTTTCAGGTCGTTCGGAGCACGTTTTCTCTAAATGGGACCGCCGCACGCCGTTTTGGTGTTTTATGGCGCCGGAAACGCGTTTCCGGCCGCCGCGGTCACACGGCACCTCCGAATGAGGTGCCGTCTAGCCGACCATTTCAAAATTCACGCCCCGGATGTTTTCGTACGGTTTCGTGGCATTCGGAGGTCGTCTGGGTGGTTTTGACCCCCCCAACGCGCCATTTCAGCGCGCGCCGCACTGCTGAAAAGGACACAATCGGACGTGTCGCGCGAACCGCACGTCCGATAGACGTGAGGCTGCCTCCTGCATCTCAGGAATAATATTTCTATCGTTCCCATGCGGTTTCAAGTGGTTCGGAGCACGTTTTCTCCGAATTGGACCGCCGCACGCCGTTTTGGTGTTTAACGGCGCCGGAAACGCGTTTCCAGCCGCCGTGGTCACACGGCACCTCCGAATGAGGTACCGTCTGGCGGACCATTTCACAATTCACGCCCCGGATGTTGTCGTACGGTTTCGTGGCATTCGGAGGTCGTTCGGGTGGTTTTGACCCCCCAACGCGCCATTTCAGCGTGCGCCGCGCTGCTGAAAACGACACAATCGGACGTGCCGCACGCACCGCACGTCCGATGGACGTGCGGCCTCCTCCTGCATCTCAGGAATAATATTTCTATCGTTCCCGTGCGGTTTCAGGTCGTTCGGAGCACGTTTGCTCCGAATGGGACCGCTGCACGCCGTTTTGGTGTTTTATGGCGCCGGAAACGCGTTTCCGGCCGCCGCGGTCACACGGCACCTCCGAATGAGGTGCCTTCTGGCCGACCATTTCAAAATTCACGCCCCGGATGTTGTCGTACGGTTTCGTGGCATTCTGAGGTCATTCGGGTGGTTTTGACCCCCCAACGCCCCATTTCAGCGCGCGCCGCGCTGCTGAAAACGACACAATCGGACGTGCCGCGCGCACCGCACGTCCGATGGACGTGCGGCCCTCTCCTGAATCTCAGGAATAATATTTCTATCGTTCCCGTGCGGTTTCAGGTCATTCGGAGCACGTTTTCTCCGAATGGGACCGCCGCACGCCGTTTTGGTGTTTTATGGCGCCGGAAACGCGTTTCCGGCCGCCGCGGTCACACGGCACCTCCGAATGAGGTGCCGTCTGGCCGACCATTTCACAATTCACGCCCCGGATGTTTTCGTACGGTTTCGTGGCATTCGGAGGTCGTTCGGGTGGTTTTGACCCCCCAACGCGTCATTTCAGCGCGCGCCGCGCTGCTGAAAACGACACAATCAGACGTGCCGCGCGCACCGCACGTCCGATGGATGTGCAGCCTCCTTCTGCATCTCAGGAATAATATTTCTATCGTTCCCGTGTGGTTTCAGGTCGTTCGGAGCACGTTTGCTCTGAATTGGACCGCCGCACGCCGTTTTGTTGTTTAATGGCGCCGGAAACGCGTTTCCGGCCGCCGCGGTCACACGGCACCTCCGAATGAGGTGCCGTCTGGCCGACCATTTCACAATTCACGCCCCGAATGTTTTCGTACGGTTTCGTGGCATTCGGAGGTCGTTCGGGTGGTTTTGTCCCCCCAACGCGCCATTTCAGCGCGTGTCGCGCTGCTGAAAAGGACACAATCGAACGTGCCGCGCGCACCGCACGTCCGATGGACATGCGGACCCCTCCTGTATCTTAGGAATAATATTTCTATCGTTCCCGTGCGGTTTCAGGTCGTTCGGAGCACGTTTGCTCCGAATTGGACCGCTGCACGCCGTTTTGGTGTTTTAGGGCGCCAGAAACGCGTTTCCGGCCGTCGCGGTCACACGGCACCTCCGAATGAGGTGCCGTCTGGCCGACCATTTTACAATTTACGCCCCGGATGTTTTCGTACGGTTTCGTGGCATTCGGAGGTCGTTCGGGTGGTTTTGACCCCCCAACGCGCCATTTCAGCGCGCGCCGCGCTGCTGAAAACGACACAATCGGACGTGCCGCGCGCACCGCATGTCCGATGGAAGTGCGGCCTACTCCTGCATCTCAGGAATAATATTTCTATCATTCCCGTGCGGTTTCAGGTCGTTCGGAGCACGTTTTCTCCGAATGGGACCGCCGCACGCCGTTTTGGTGTTTTATGGCGTCGGAAACGTGTTTCCGGCCACCGCGGTCAAACGGAACCTCCGAATGAGCTGCCGTCTGGCCGACCATTTCACAATTCACGCCCCGGATGTTTTCGTACGGTTTCGTGGAATTCGGAGGTCGTTCGGGTGGTTTTCACCCCCCAACGCGCCATTTCAGCGCGCGCCGCGCTGCTGAAAACGACACAATCGGACGTGCCGCGCGCACCGCACGTCCGATGGACGTGCGGCCCTCTCCTTCATCTCAGGAATAATATTTCTATCGTTCCCGTGCGGTTTCAGGTCATTCGGAGCACGTTTTCTCCGAATGGGACCGCCGCACGCCGTTTTGGTGTTTTATGGCGCCGGAAATGCGTTTCCGGCCGCCGCGGTCACACGGCACCTCCGAATGAGGTGCCGTCTGGCCGACCATTTCACAATTCACGCCCCTGATGTTGTCGTACGGTTTCGTGGCATTCGGAGGTCGTTCGGGTGGTTTTGACCCCCCAACGGGCCATTTCAGCGCGCGCCGCACTGCTGAAAAGGACACAATCGGACGTGCCGCGCGCACCGCACGTCCGATGGACGTGCGGACTCCTCCTGCATCTCAGGAATAATATTTCTATCGTTCTCGTGCGGTTTTAGGTGGTTCGGAGCACGTTTTCTCCGAATTGGACCGCTGCACGCCGTTTTGGTGTTTAATGGCGCCGGAAACGCGTTTCCGGCCGCCGCGGTCACACGGCACCTCCGAATGAGGTGCCGTCTGGCCGCCCATTTCAAAATTCATGCCCCGGATGTTGTCATACGGTTTCGTGGCATTCGGAGGTCGTTCGGGTGGTTTTGACCCCCCAACGCGCCATTTCAGCGCACGCCGCGCTGCTGAAAACGACACAATCGGACGTGCCGCGCGCACCGCACGTCCGATGGACGTGCGGCCTCCTCCTGCATCTCAGAAATAATATTTCTATCGTTCCTGTGCGGTTTCAGGTCGTTCGGAGCACGTTTTCTCCGAATGGGACCGCCGCACGCCGTTTCGGTGTTTTGTGGCGCCGGAAACGCCTTTCCGGCCGCCGCGGTCAAACGGCACCTCCGAATGAGGTGCCGTCTGGCCGACCATTTCACAATTCACTCCTCGGATGTTGTCGTACGGTTTCGTGGCATTCGGAAGTCGTTCGGGTGGTTTTGACCCCCCAACGCGCCATTTCAGCGCGCGCCGCGCTGCTGAAAACGACACAATCGGACGTGCCGTGCGCACCGCACGTCCGATGGACGTGCGGACTCCTCCTGCATCTCAGGAATAATATTTATATCGTTCTCGTGTGGTTTCAGGTCGTTCGGAGCACGTTTTCTCCGAATGGGACCGCCGTACGCCGTTTTGGTGTTTTAGGGCGCCGGAAACGCGTTTCCGGCCGCCGCGGTCACACGGAACCTCCGAATGAGGTGCCGTCTGGCCGACCATTTTACAATTCACGCCCCGGATGTTGTCGTACAGTTTTGATGGCATTCGGAGGTCGTTCAGGTGGTTTTGACCCCCCAATGCGCCATTTCAGCGCGCGCCGCGCTGCTGAAAACGACACAATCGGACGTGCCGCGCGCACCGCACGTCCGATGGACGTGCGGCCTCCTCCTGCATCTCAGGAATAATATTTCTATCGTTCCCGTGCGGTTTCAGGTCGTTCGGAGCACGTTTGCTCCGAATGGGACCGCCGCACGCCGTTTTGGTGTTTTGGGGCGCCAGAAACGCGTTTCCGGCCGCCGCGGTCAAACGGAACCTCCGAATGAGGTTCCGTCTGGCCGACCATTTCACAATTCACGCCCCGGATGTTTTCGTACGTTTTCGTGGCATTCGGAGGTCGTTCGGGTGGTTTTGACCCCCCAACGCGCCATTTGAGCGCGCGCCGCGCTGCTGAAAACGACACAATCGGACGTGTCGCGCGCACCGCACGTCTGATGGACGTTCGGCCTCCTTCTACATCTCAGTAATAATATTTCTATCGTTCCCGTGCGGTTTCAGGTCGTTCGGAGCACGTTTGCTCCGAATTGGACCGCCGCACGCCGTTTTGGTGTTTTAGGGCGCCGGAAATGCGTTTCCGGCCGCCGCGGTCACACGGCACCTCCGAATGAGGTGTCGTCTGGCCGACCATTTCAAAATTCACGTCCCGGATGTTTTCGTACGGTTTCGTGGCATTCGGAGGTCGTTCGGGTGGTTTTGACCCACCAACGCGCCATTTCAGCGCGCGCCGCGCTGCTGAAAAAAACACAATCGAACGTGCCGCGCGCACCGCACGTCCGATGGACGTGCGACTTCCTCCTGCATCTTAGGAATAATATTTCTATCGTTCCCGTGCGGTTTCAGGTCGTTCAAAGCACGTTTGATCCGAATGGGACCGCCGCACACCGTTTTGGTGTTTTAGGGCGCCGGAAACACGTTTCCGACTGCCGCGGTCAAACGGAACCTCTAAATGAGGTTCCGTCTGGCCGACCATTTCACAATTCACGCCCCGGATGTTTTCGTACGGTTTCGTGGCA
This sequence comes from Viscum album, assembly GCA_963277665.1. Classification (NCBI taxonomy): domain Eukaryota; kingdom Viridiplantae; phylum Streptophyta; class Magnoliopsida; order Santalales; family Viscaceae; genus Viscum; species Viscum album. The sequence goes on from CAUJRU010001774.1 coordinate 104,849, forward strand.
TTCGGAGGTCGTTCGGGTGGTTTTGACCCCCCAACGCGCCATTTCAGCGCGCGCCGCGCTGCTGAAAACGACACAATCGGACGTGCCGCGCGCACCGCACGTCCGATGGACGTGCGGCCTCCTCCTGCATCTCAGGAATAATATTTCTATCGTTCCCGTGCGGTTTCAGGTCGTTCGGAGCACGTTTGCTCCGAATTGGACCGCCGCACGCCGTTTTGGTGTTTTAGGGCGCCGGAAACGCGTTTCCGGCCACCGCGGTCACACGGAACCTCCGAATGAGGTGCCGTCTGGCCGACCATTTCCCAATTCACGCCTTGGATGTTATCGTACGGTTTTGTGGCATTCGGAGGTCGTTCGGGTGGTTTTGACCCCCCAACGCGCCATTTCAGCGCGCGCCGCGCTGCTGAAAACGACACAATCGGACGTGTCGCGCGCACCGCACGTCTGATGGACGTGCGGTCTCCTCCTGCATCTCAGGAATAATATTTCTATTGTTCCCGTGCGGTTTCAGGTCGTTCGGAGCACGTTTGCTTCGAATGGGACCGCCGCGCAGCGTTTTGGTGTTTTGGGGCGCCGGAAACGCGTTTCCGGCCGCCGCAGTCAAACGGCACCTCCGAATGAGGTTCCGTCTGGCCAACCATTTCACAATTCACGCCACGGATGTTTTCGTACGGTTTCGTGGAATTCGGAGGTCGTTCGGGTGGTTTTGACCCCCCAACGCGCCATTTCAGCGCGCGCCGCGCTGCTGAAAACGACACAATCGGATGTGCCGCGCGCAGCGCACGTCCGATGGACGTGCGGCCTCCTCATGCATCTCAGGAATAATATTTCTATCGTTCCCGTGCGGTTTCAGGTCGTTCGGAGCACGTTTTCTCTAAATGGGACCGCCGCACGCCGTTTTGGTGTTTTATGGCGCCAGAAACGCGTTTCCGGCCTCCGCGGTCACACGGCACCTCCGAATGAGGTGCTGTCTGGCCGACCATTTCAAACTTCACGCCCCGGATGTTGTCGTACGGTTTCGTGGCATTCGAAGGTCGTTCGGGTGGTTTTGACCCCCCAACGCGCCATTTCAGCGCGCGCCGCACTGCTGAAAAGGACACAATCGGACGTGCCGCGCGCAACGCATGTCCGATGGAAGTGCGGATGCCTCCTACATCTCAGGAATAATATTTCTATCGGTCCCGTGCGGTTTCTGGTGGTTCGGAGCACGTTTGCTCCGAATTGGACCGCTGCACGCCGTTTTGGTGTTTAACGGCGCCGGAAACACGTTTCCGGCCGCCGTGGTCACACGGAACCTCCGAATGAGGTGCCGTCTGGCTGACCATTTCACAATTCACTCCCTGGATGTTGTCGTTCGGTTTCGTGGCATTCGGAGGTCGTTCGGGTGGTTTTGACCCCCCAACGCGCCATTTCAGCGCGCGCAGCGCTGCTGAAAACGACACAATCGGACGTGTCGCGCGCACCGCACGTCCAATGGACGTGCGGACTCCTCCTGCATCTCAGGAATAATATTTATATCGTTCCCGTGTGGTTTCAGGTCGTTCGGAGCACGTTTGCTCCGAATGGGACTGCCGCACGCCGTTTTGGTGTTTTATGGCGCCGGAAACGCGTTTCCGACCGCCGCGGTCAAACGGCACCTCCGAATGAGGTGCCGTCTGGCCGACCATTTTACAATTCACGCCCCGGATGTTGTCGTACGGTTTCGTGGCATTCGGAGGTCATTCGGGTGGTTTTGACCCCCCAACGCGCCATTTCAGCGCGCGCCGCGCTGCTGAAAAGGACACAATCGGACGTTCCGCACGCACCGCACTTCCGATGGACGTGCGGCCTCCTCCTGCATCTCATGAATAATATTTCTATCGTTCCCGTGCGGTTTCAGGTCGTTCGGAGCACGTTTGCTCCGAATTGGACCGCCGCACGCTGTTTTGGTGTTTTAGGGCGCCAGAAACGTGTTTCCGGCCGCCGCGGTCACACGGAACCTCCGAATGAGGTGCCGTCTGGCCGACCATTTCAAAATTCACGCCCCGGATGTTGTCGTACGGTTTCGTGGCATTCGGAGGTCGTTCGGGTGGTTTTGACCCCCCATCGCGTCATTTCAGCGCGCGTCGCGCTGCTGAAAACGACACAATCGGACGTGCCGCGCGCACCGCACGTCCAATGGACGTGCGGCCTCCTCCTGCATCTCAGGAATAATATTTCTGTCGTTCCCGTGCGGTTTCAGGTCGTTCGGAGCACGTTTGCTCCGAATGGGACCGCCGCACGCCGTTTTGGTGTTTTAGGGCGCCGGAAACGCGTTTCCGGCCGCCGCGGTCAGACGGCACCTCCGAATGAGGTGCCGTCTGGCCGACCATTTTACAATTCACGCCCCGGATGTTGTTGTACGGTATCGTGGCATTCGGAGGTCGTTCGGGTGGTTTTGACCCCCCAACGCGCCATTTCAGCGCGCGCCGCGCTGCTGAAAACGACACAATCGGATGTGCCGCGCGCACCGCACGTTCGATGGACGTGCGGCCTCCTCCTGCATCTCAGGAATAATATTTCTATCGTTCCCGTGCGGTTTCAGGTCGTTCGGAGCACGTTTGCTCCGAATTGGACCGCCGCACGTCGTTTTGGTGTTTAGGGCGCCGGAAACGCGTTTCCGGCCGCCGCGGTCACACGGCACCTCCAAATTAGGTTCCGTCTAGCCGACCATTTCACAATTCACGCCCCGGATGTTGTCGTACGGTTTCGTGGCATTCAGAGGTCGTTCGGGTGGTTTTGACCCCCCAACGCGCCATTTCAGCGCGCGACGCGCTGCTGAAAAGGACACAATCGAACGTGCCGTGCGCACCGCACGTCAGATGTACGTGCGGCCTCCTCCTGCATCTCAGGAATAATATTTCTATCGTTCCCGTGCGGTTTCAGGTCGTTCGGAGCACGTTTGCTCCGAATGGGACCGCCGCACGACGTTTTGGTGTTTTAGGGCGCCGGAAACGCGTTTCCGGCCGCCGCGGTCAAACGGAACCTCCGAATGAGGTGCCGTCTGGCCGACCATTTCACAATTCACGCCCCGGATGTTGTCGTACGGTTTCTTGGCATTCGGAGGTCGTTCGAGTGGTTTTGACCGCCCAACGCGCCATTTCAGCGCGCGCCGCGCTGCTGAAAACGACACAATCGGACGTGCCGCGCGCACCGCACGTCCGATGGACGTGCGGCCTCCTCCTGCATCTCAGGAATAATATTTCTATCGTTCCCGTGCGGTTTCAGGTCGTTCGGAGCACGTTTTCTCCGAATGGGACCGTCGCACGCCGTTTTGGTGTTTTATGGCGCCGGAAACGCGTTTCCGGACGCCGCGGTCAAACGGCACCTCCGAATGAGGTACCGTCTAGCCGACCATTTCAAAATTCACGCCCCGGATGTTGTCGTATGGTTTCGTGACATTCGGATGTCGTTCGGGTGGTTTTGACCCCCAACGCGCCATTTCAGCGCGCGCCGCGCTGCTGAAAACGACACAATCGGACGTGCCGCGCGCACCGCACGTCCGATGGACGTGCGGCCTCCTCCTGCATCTCAGGAATAATATTTCTATCATTCCCGTGTGGTTTCAGGTCGTTCGGAGCACGTTTGCTCCGAATGGGACCGCCGCACGCCGTTTTGGTGTTTTATGGCGCCGGAAACGCGTTTCCGGCCACCGCGGTCACACGACACCTTCGAATGAGGTGCCGTCTAGCCGACCATTTCAAAATTCACGCCCCGGATGTTTTCATACGGTTTCGTGGCATTCGGAGGTCGTTCGGGTGGTTTTGACCCCCCAACGCGCCATTTCAGCGCGCGCCGCGCTGCTGAAAAGGACACAATCGGACGTGCCGCGCGCACCGCACTTCCGATGGACGTGCAGCCTCCTCCTGCATCTCAGGAATAATATTTCTATCGTTCCTGTGTGGTTTCAGGTGGTTCGGAGCACGTTTGCTTTGAATTGGACCGCCGCACGCCGTTTTGGTGTTTAATGGCGCCAGAAACGCGTTTCCGGCCGCCGCGGTCACACGGCACCTCTGAATGAGGTGCCTTCTGGCCGACCATTTCAAAATTCACGCCCCAGATGTTGTCGTACGGTTTCGTGGCATTCGGAGATCGTTCAGGTCGTTTTGACCCCCAACGCGCCATTTCAGCGCGCGCCGCGCTGCTGAAAACGACACAATCGGACGTTCGGCCTCCTCCTGCATCTCAAGAATAATATTTCTATCGTTCCCGTGCGGTTTCAGGTCGTTTTTAGCACGTTTTCTCCGAATTGGACCGCCGCACGCCGTTTTGGTGTTTTATGGCGCCGGAAACGCGTTTCTGGCCACCGTGGTCAAACGGCACCTCCGAATGAGGTGCCGTATGTCCGAACATTTCACAATTCACGCCCCGGATGTTGTCGTACGGTTTCGTGACATTCGGAGGTCGTTCGGGTGGTTTTGACCCCCCAACGCGCCATTTCAGCGCGCGCCGCGCTGCTGAAAAGAACACAATCGGACGTGCCGCGCGCACCGCACGTCCGATGGACGTGCGGCCTCCTCTTGCATCTCAGGAATAATATTTCTATCGTTTCCGTGCGGTTTCAGGTGGTTTGGAGCACGTTTGCTCCGAATTGGACCGCCGCACGCCGTTTTGGTGTTTAATGGCGCCGGAAACGCGTTTTCGGACGCCGCGGTCACACGGCACCTCCGAATGAGGTGCCGTCTGGCCGACCATTTCAAAATTCACGCCCCGGATGTTGTCGTACGATTTCGTGGCATTCGGAGGTCGTTCGGGTGGTTTTGACCCCCCAACGCGCCATTTCTGCGCGCGCCGCGCTGCTGAAAACGACACAATCGGACGTGCCGCGCGCACCTCACGTCTGATGGACGTGCGGCCTCCTCCTGCATCTCAGGAATAATATTTCTATCGTTCCCGTGCGGTTTCAGGTGGTTCGGAGCACGTTTACTCCGAATGGGACCGCCGCACGCCGTTTTGGTGTTTAATGGCGCCGGAAACGCGTTTCCGGCCGCCGCGGTCACACGGAACCTCTGAATGAGGTGCCGTCTGGCCGACCATTTCACAATTCACGCCCCGGATGTTTTCGTACGGTTTCGTGGCATTCAGAGGTCGTTCGGGTGGTTTTGACCCCCCAACGCGCCATTTCAGCGCGCGTCGCGCTGCTGAAAACGACACAATCGGACGTGCCGCGCGCACCGCACGTCCGATGGACGTGCGGCCTCCTCCTGCATATCAAGAATAATATTTCTATCGTTCACGTGCGGTTTCAGGTCGTTCGGAGCACGTTTTCTCCGAATTGGACCGCCGCACGCCGTTTTGGTGTTTTTTGGCGCCGGAAACGCGTTTCCGGCCGCCGCGGTCAAACGGCACCTCTGAATGAGGTTCCGTCTGGCCGACCATTTCACAATTCACGCCCCGGATGTTGTCGTATGGTTTCGTGGCATTCGGAGGTCGTTCGGGTGGTTTTGACCCCCCAACGCGTCATTTCAGCGCGCGCCGCGCTGCTGAAAAGGACACAATCGGACGTGCCGCGCGCACCGCACGTCTGATGGACGTGCGGCCTCCTCCTGCATCTCAGGAATAATATTTCTATCATTTCTGTGCGGTTTCAGGTGGTTCGGAGCACGTTTGCTCCGAATTGGACCGCCGCACGCCGTTTTGGTGTTTAATGGCGCCGGAAACGCGTTTCCGGCCGCTGCGGTCACACGGCACCTCCGAATGAAGTGCCGTCTTGCCGACCATTTCACAATTCACGCCTCGGATGTTGTCGTATGGTTTCGTGGCATTCGGAGGTCGTTCGGGTGGTTTTGACCCCCCAACGCGCTATTTCAGCGCGCGCCGCGCTGCTGAAAACGACACAATCGGACGTGCCGCGCGCACCGCACGTCCGATGGACGTGCGGCCTCCTCCTGCATCTCAGGAATAATATTTCTATCGTTCCTGTGCGGTTTCAGGTCGTTCGGAGCACGTTTGCTCCGAATGGGACCGCCGGACGCCGTTTTGGTGTTTTATGGCGCCGGAAACGCGTTTCCGGCCGCCGCGGTCAAACGGCACCTCCGAATGAGGTGCCTTCTGTCCGACCATTTCACAATTCATGCCCTGGATGTTGTCGTACGGTTTCGTGGCATTCGGAGGTCGTTCGGGTGGTTTTGACCCCCCAACGCGCCATTTTAGCGCGCGCCGCACTGCTGAAAACGACACAATCGGACGTGCCGCGCGCACCGCACGTCCGATGGACGTGCGGCCTCCTCCTTCATCTCAGGAATAATATTTCTATCATTCCCGTGCGGTTTCAGGTCGTTCGGAGCACGTTTTCTCCGAATTGGACCGCTGCACGCCGTTTTGGTTTTTAGGGCGCCGGAAACTCGTTTCCGGCCGCCGCGGTCTAACGGCACCTCCGAATGAGGTGCCGTCTGGCCGACCATTTCACAATTCACGCCCCGGATGTTGTCGTACGGTTTCGTGGCATTCAGAGGTCGTTCGGGTGGTTTTGACCCCCCAACGCGCCATTTCAGCGCGCGCCGCGCTGCTGAAACGGACACAATCGGACGTGCCGCGCGCACCGCACGTCCGATGGACGTGCGACCTCCTCCTGCATCTCAGGAATAATATTTCTATCGTTCCCGTGCGGTTTCAGGTCGTTCGGAGCACGTTTGCTCCGAATTGGACCGCCGCACGCCGTTTTGGTGTTTAATGGCGCCGGAAACGCGTTTCCGGCCGCCGCGGTCACACGGCACATCCGAATGAGGTGCCGTCTAGCCGACCATTTCACAATTCACTCCCCGGATGTTGTCGTACGGTTTCGTGGCATTTGGAGGTCGTTCGGGTGGTTTTGACCCCCCAACGCGCCATTTCAGCGCGCGCCGCGCTGCTGAAACAGACACAATCGGGGGGCTGTACGGGGGTGTGGGGGGCTGTACGGGGGTGGCGGGGGGCTGTACGGGGGTGCGGGGGGGTGTACGGGGGTGTTGGGGGGCTGTACGGGGGTGTCGGGGGGCTGTACGGGGGTGGCGGGGGGCTGTACGGGGGTGGCGGGGGGCTGTACGGGGGTGGCGGGGGGCAGTACGGGGGTGCGGGGGGTTGTACGGGGGTGCGGGGGGGGGGGGGGGGGGGGGGGCTGTACGGGGGTGCGGGGGGGCTGTACGGGGGTGCGGGGGGCTGTACGGGGGTGGAGGGGGCCTGTACGGGGTGGCGGGGGGCAGTACGGGGGTGCGGGGGGCAGTACGGGGGTGCGGGGGGGGGGGGGGGCTGTACGGGGGTGCGGGGGGCTGTACGGGGGTGCGGGGGGCTGTACGGGGGTGGCGGGGGGCTGTACGGGGGTGGCGGGGGGCAGTACGGGGGTGCGGGGGGCAGTACGGGGGTGCGGGGGGGCTGTACGGGGGTGCAGGGGGTTGTACGGTGGTGCGGGGGGGGGGGGGGGGGCTGTACGGGGGTGGCGGGGGGGCTGTACGGGGGTGGTGGGGGCCTGTACGGGGGTGGCGGGTGGCAGTACGGGGGTGCGGGGGGCTGTACGGGGGTGCAGGGGGGGCTGTACGGGGGTGCGGGGGGCTGTACGGGGGTGCGAGGGGCTCTCCGGGGGTGCAAAGGCCATCCCATTGATTACAAAAGTGAAAAATAAAAGTGATAACATCTAATTAATACATATTTCTTTTATCGATACCATACAGAAATTTATAAAAAATATATTGGATAATACATAATCTATAATATCAGATTTATTGATCTGTTGGAATTAGTTCGACTTTTTCAAATGTAGAATCATTCAAGATTATCTGATCAAAAACTCAATATGTGTATAAAATATTTAAAAGACCACCATGGATGGTAATAATGTATTACTTAAATGAATAAATACAGTACATCAATGTCAACCCTACCAGTAAAAACAAAAAACATATCTCGTGAATATATGGTGCGTCACGCGTTGCCATCACTGCTACCTCCTTCTGGTGGGCCAGGTGCCTACAACAAATAAACATTATAAATATTTTAATAACAAAAATAATTTAAATTAAATAAATAAATACAGCATATACCTGTGTCGTATGATCCCCTGTACCATCAGCTCGACGCACATATTCCCGCAGTGCTCTAACCTCAGCTGTCAATTGCGCATTTGTCTCCTCGGAAGCGCGCAGCCGTGCCTCAAAATCTGACATCTGCTGTGTCATATGAGCAACAGCAGGACCGACAACTGCAGCGCGTGACACTACAGAATGAGGAATCCCTGCTCCATAGGTCAAACTATAGCCATTCCCGTCCCGACCAATAATGCGATGAAAGATCTCATTCCGTCGCATGGGAAGCTGTCACTGGTCCTCTGGCAGATGTTCTAACTCAGCTTCAAATTGATCCTGTGAAATATTTAAATATATATAAATATATATATGTTAATATATAGATTTATGTAATTATTGGTAAGTACAGACACTATCAATGCTGCAACCTCTGGATCATTGCGATCACGAGTCCTTATCCACACCGACATTTTATCAGTTGCTGCACATTGCCCTCGCAACTGTATATTAAAAGAATATAAACACAAAACCATATTAATTAATAAATTAAAAAATGAATAATATATACCTCATGTCGGATCTGAGACACGTGACGAGTCCCGAGCCTGTGAGCTGGTCCCTGCAACGCTCAATTCTTCGAATAGCGTGTTGACACCTCCTACATTCAATTCATTCAAATTTCAAACAAATAACATATTCTTGAAAATACATATACAACAAAATAATTAATATACAAACCGCAACACCCTCAGTAGACCCATATGCAACCAAGTCACGCCACTGAGCCGGGAGGACACCTCTCGGGACTTTTTCCAAAATGTCAAGGGCACCCACATTTGGTACCCAGTGGTCCCTCTTCACTTTGCCTTTATAATCTTTCCACAGCTTACAACATTTGCTCATACACACGGGCCGAAACTCTTCAGGGCATACTTTCAAATTTTTCTATAATGAAAATAATCAAACATATTAGTATTATTTATAAATAGAAAATAAAGTAAAATTATTTTCTTACCTGAACCTCCCTCCATAGACGATCTAATGTGTCCTGAGGGATAGAAGCCCAATCACACGTGGTCAATAAAAATCGATGTGGGTCACGTATGATATGACCCAGCTGACGAATAAATGTCGGGGCATTCGGTCCCACGGGATGAAATACCTCATCAAATGAAACATCTATCGTCATGTCGGAATTCCATGATAATATGCCACGACCAGGGCCTCTCCTGCGAGAGGAAGAAGCAGCCGAGTCTGATCCTGTTGAAAACAATTTTATATATAAATTGTGAAAATGTTATATATATATATATATATATATATTTCAATTACATAAAAAATATAGACAATGACATTCAAACATACCTCGACCCTGAGACGTAGATGCCTCAGATGGATGATGTGGATTTTCTGCCTCTTCCCCTGACATGTCTGCAGTCATACAAAATATCAGTAATGAGTCCAAAGTGTTTAAAAGATAAATTGGATTGTTCTTAATAAATCAAACTTGTACAACTGTTAATCAAACAAAAAATGGATTGAATAATTAGTTGTGAATGAATTTTAAAAAATCAGAAAGTTAATCAACCTAAATATTTATGACTGAATTAACTTACAAAAGTGAGGATTAAAACTTATAAGGATTTATAAAATGATTAGATAAATTATTATATCCTAGGACATTCTACTGAATAGCGGGAAAACAATTATACCTTTCATTAAGCATGCAAATCGACCGTTTCTCCTTCAACAGCCGCTCTGACCCAATAAATATCTTCTTCACGTTGAACTACGGTATGTTGATCAAGTTGTTGGTAAACAAACGGAACAGTCTCGGGTTCATCTTCTTCAAATAAAAACACTCCTCGCCGAGACATTTTGACAACAACTTGCCAACTTGGATCCAAAGGCAAAGTAACGAAGAATACTTGTTCCGCTTGTGATGTCAAAATGAAAGGTTCATTCTCAACTCGTTCATTATTTCTGTATAACATATAGTTAAAATTCACCAATGAAAACTGTTATTGATCGACTTTACATCCACACACTGGATCAACCCAATTACAATTTAACAATATGTACTTCAAACCGTGTGTGTATACAACTTCAATGATGTCTATCAATTGACCATAGTAATAACCAGAATCGACAAAGGGACAATCGATGCCACTGTTTTGTGTTGCTCGTTTGTCGTCAACATCTTTAATGCGAAATCGAAAACCATTAGCATCAATAGCTTTATAACGACGAGCCGTTATAGATGGACCCTCAGCCAGTTGGATAAATACTTCAGGTAGCGTGGGGTCCCCTAACTCCCTCAGCTTACGAACCTACATAATTTATAAAATCAATACTGATATATGCAGAAAGAATTAGTTTAATACTTCACTCATAATGAAAATCAATTTATACATACATAATACTTGAACCAATCATGAAATGCCGCATAATGAGATTGTTGAATTTGCAACTCAGTCGCACGATGCATCTCTTCTTTTATCTCATTAATGTGTTTCCTGCAAATGATTACGCGATGTTTAAAAGATCAACTTATGCAAAGAAAACATGTAAAAGTTATACAAGCACATTGATAAGATACTTACTGCATTAATGGTGCAACTGATGGAGTATTGAACAAGATATATCGATGTGCTTGTATCCACTCGATGTTGTCCATATCAAATGTGGTTCCTTCTCCAACTGGACCATCATGAATCCGAGAGGGCTTATCTAATTTTGTTTCAACATCCGTAATATATTCTGCACAAAAGGTAGTACACTCATCCATCAAATAACCATTGGCTATTGATGCCTCTGGATGAGCTCTGTTGCGTACAAATCTTTTCAATGTACTCAAATACCGTTCAATAGGATACATCCACCTGAATTGCACTGGACCAGCAGCCATTACTTCATCAGTTAGGTGCACTGTCAAGTGGACCATAACATCGAAAAATGAGGGGGGGAAAAGTTTCTCAAAGTGACAAAGCGTAAGTACAATTCGGTCCTGCAAAATTTTTAAATCACTCATTCGTTGATTTCTTAAAAAAAGCTGTCTAAAAAAATTACTCATCTCAATCAAGGGCTGAACAACATTGGGGGATAAACAATCACAAATTACGATTGGAATCAAC
>CAUJRU010001775.1:0-115959 GCA_963277665.1 Viscum album
CTCACTTCCATGATATGAAATTTATAAGGGACTTTATTTTCAAAATTAACTTTTTAATATCTCTCTTAAAGCTCTATGTTTCATCAATGTACATGTTTTCAAAAAAAAATTCAAAAAAAATTTAATATATATTTTTTATATTTTTAAAATATTTTTACTCCATTTTTAATTTTAAAAAAATTAGTTTGAAATGATTCATTTTTATTTCTAAATGATTTTCTTTGTGGATTCCATAGAGAAAATATGGAAGGAATATTTTTTAAAATTATATTAAATGTGTGGATTTTCTCACCATAAAAAATATTTTATGAATTAATGTCTCCTTTACAATATTACAAGGTTCTTTTTCAATTAAAATGATCTCTTTTATAATTATGTGGCATTTAAGAAAAATTAATAATGATTTTTTTCTAAAGGGAAAGGAAATTTTAATTATGATTTATTTCCTGTGATATCATAAAATCATTTTCCATCTAATATAAAATTATTTGATTATATTGTGATTTAATAGAGACATTTTTCAAGGATACTATCCATATTATTTTAGTGGTTGGTTTATGTTTACCACAACATATTATTTTTGAAACCCATTTATTTTCCATGAGTTCTGTTATGATGAGATATTAATGAAACTCATTTTATTACATGGTTTCTGATATGATGAATGAATTATATTCTTGTGACCTAGATATGTTTGTTTTTCAATATGTGATGGTGGTTATGTTATAACCAAAGAATGGTGGGACCAATATATCCCTCCAATTCATTTGGAAATTATTTATTTCTCATGAGATAGAAAGTAATGAAATGGGATGTGAACTAAATTCACTAAAAAATGACTTGAACGGGGAGTAAAACTTTTTTTGTAAGGAATGACTGTAATGGGAAGTGTAAAATGTTCAATAAGGTCCTTTTTACACCATTATTGTGTTAGGAGTGAACCATTACTACTTATATAGTCTAGGGAGTGTCCTCATTTCACTATGATAGTGTTAGAAAAAATCATTTACTACTAAAGAAATGATTTTATATTCTTATATGGATGACATAATTCTATGTATTATGATAATACTATCCTATCATGACTCATTTTGACATACTAATTAAATATTATGATGTTATATGATTTATTATATGACTCACCATTATGATCGTTGATATAAAGAGTATAATTTTCAAATCTTATGTTCATGTTTTGATGCCCTTCTCCTTATGTTATGATTGATATCTCCCTTGTTTACCCTTATTGATCATTTATGCTCACCCTTTATTATGATTATTTTCCCCAAGATATAATGTAAGGTATTATGTATGACACATAAAAAATGGTTCTATCTATTATGGAATAAGAAGGAGATGATGTAGATATATAATGAACTAGATGTTTTTGTTTTCATATTTCCAAGACACTAAACACATAGAATTCAAGCATGGGTTTGTTATGTTTTTTAATGAATAAAAATATAAAAAATTTAATATATATATATATATATGTATAAAAAGATATGGTCATTATTGTATTATGTTTTTTCCTCGTGAAAACTTAAAAAAGTGATAGCATACACCTCCTACTAACTAAATATCCATGATTATCAGTACCCAACTCATGATCTATAATATTCTACAATGATATTCAAAATAAAGATTTGGAGGGATTATATATATAGTGATAAGTGTGATAAATATATAGACCATTAAATGCAAATGTATATATTCACACAAGAAAATCTTAATATATTTTAACGTATGTGGTTATAACAGATAAAGGAATACAATTGTTCAATATATTACCTTCCTGATAAAGAAAACAATCTGATAGATTTTCTTTGTATAAAGGATCCCAAAATTATATCCCTAATGTGGATTAAAAGGGATAAAATTTTATTAGACACGAAATAGTCAGATATGGTAATAATAAATAGATATTCATCATACCTTACTAAAATTACATTCTTATCCATACATTATTGAGATGATTAAAGAGTCTCGAAAAGATGATGAGGTGATATAGAAGAAGGAATAGAATATTATAGAGTTCAAATTCTCTGATTATGGAGTTATAAATATTGAAACCTAGATATGTATCCCATAAAAACCAAAACATATGGTCGATGTAATGGGTGATGGAAATTTATATTCAATCTCTATTAATTGAGGAAGAACTATGATTTATAGATATTTGAAGAAAAATTTTAGGTTGGAAAACGTGAAGTGAAAGATCTTGGTGTATTAATATTGGATATTCGTATTCCAAAAAGTCAAGGAAAATGGAATAATTATAAGGGTATGATGAAAATATTTTCCATGATACTATGGAGATAAGAAAACGAAACGTTGGAGTTTTTTCATAAGACTCCATGGGACACTAAAAGGTAATAACACCACCTGGGTGTTGGTCAATCATATTACAAAGTGATTAATTTAAATTTTTATTAAGGAAGATTTTTCTTTTGACCAAGTTACTAAGAAATACATAATTGAAGTGGTAAGAGTGCATGGAGTATAACTCTCTGTTGTATCAAATCGAGATCCAGTTCAGAACTGAGCTTTAACACTGTTTATCACCCTTATAATGATTGTTAGTGTAAAAGGACCATTAAAACTCTAGAGTATATTCTAAGATCATGATGAGTGTATTTCTTAGAATGTTTCATCCTCAACCTTTCCCTAGTTTAGTTCTCATATAAATATTTTATCTTGTTATTCTAATCAAATTGAACATTATCAGCCTCTATGTTACGTCCCAAACCTTTATGCCACTCAGAGGTGCCTCAACCCTGGTGGACCGCATGGCCTCAATAAACTCTCTGTGAACAATATAGGTAGCTGAATAGTAGTGAGGGTCCTTTGGTGTGTGCATTGGGATAATATTCCCTCATTACTACAGTATAGAACAACAAATAAATATGTTCGATGGTAAATTATGGAAGTAATAATAATCAAAATACACATCAAAAGTAGACTGAAATGTAACAACATGAACTCTTGTTATAAATATACAAATATTTATGATGAAATATATCATATTTATATAAATTTGGAAAACATGGATAAAAATTAACAGGTAACACATTCTATACAAAAGTAGCAATAAGGAATCCAAAAATTATCACTACTATCTGAAGATCTAGCACCATCATCTACTACCACCTCCATATTAATAAATCAAGAGATCAAGAGTCTCAATTTTTATACTCCCCACTTTAACACCTCTATATATTAAGTCAATCCCTGTACAAATGGTGTCCCAGAGAGAGTGTGAGATAAATATTAGTAGGAAACCACCAATGATGTCTATAACATCCAATTCATGTAATATAAACTAAAACAGTGTGAAAGAATGTATATAAAAAGGTAAACTAGTAAAAAAATGTAAATACATATGTATATGGTTTAACCCTCAGCTGGTGTCTGAATATGTAACCAGTTCAATGAATAATTAATTTTTATATTTTATAAATTGGTTATGTGAGGTAATATCGGCACTAACATGATAGTAATGTGAGATCCATGTTATGAAAAGTATTTCTGATTATTTTAATAATGAGTAGGTTCCAAGGTGATTACCAATAAATCCTTGACCATAAGGGTTGATCCAAATTAGGTAGTAACATTATCTTGACTATAGTGGTAATAGTGCAATCCAAGGAGCATTGTTCAAGGAATTCCACAATAATGAATCTAACCAAGTCCAAAGAAATAATCAAAGGTAAAGTGCGATAATAACTGGTTAGGAATAAGGATGTAACCAAGGAACCTAATGTCTATAGAAGTCATTATAGAGCCAAGTATTCTATCCATGTAATCCAAAATAATAAATGGGGGATCATATGGTGTCATATCAGGCATCCATAGATAGGTGATGATCGGTTTACAAGGAGGGTCTCGCCCTTGGAAACCAACATCCTTGAGTCAGAATAGAATCCACAAGTGATTTAGGAATTCCCTTAGGAATACAAAAATATTACTTGAGTCTAATAATTTC
This sequence comes from Viscum album, assembly GCA_963277665.1. Taxonomy (NCBI): domain Eukaryota; kingdom Viridiplantae; phylum Streptophyta; class Magnoliopsida; order Santalales; family Viscaceae; genus Viscum; species Viscum album. The sequence goes on from CAUJRU010001775.1 coordinate 3,986, forward strand.
TTATAATTAATACAATTTCCATATACAAGGAACCTTTTAATTGATTAGTCTATTTAATCAATCAATGTAATGGTAAACCCATTTAATAATTTCAATTTTTTCAATACTTTCCTTTTTTTAGTGTGACAATTCTTAGGGGAATGAAATATTTTAATAAATTTTGTAAAAGTCCTGATCAATTAACAAGGCCAATTTGACACCTTCCATTATATGGTTTAATGGGATTACGGACTTTCCAATGATCAATTCAATTACAATAATTTTTTCTGAGTCATATACTTAGTAAACATTCTATTTAAATATTTAAATAATTATTAATCAAGTAGAAAACATACCTTAAAATGGCTAGGTGGAACTAACATATAAAAGGCTAGTAAAATACTAATTCAAGGTTCATTATGTTATGAAAGGTATTACCATTATAGGGGTCAAGAAAAACACCTTAATGGTGGATAAAATGTCACCAAAAACCAGTGAAGCCCTAATAAACAAAACAACCTTAATGGGGTGGTTATCGTTGAGGTCATAGCCTAAAAAATCAATCAAAATTATAGAAAGAGTCTTATAATATGGTTCTAATGACTATAAGAAAGAAAAATTAAAATAATAGGTGACACCCAATGAAATCTGAATGCACAAAAGACTATTTATAAAATGGGGAAACTTGATGAATGAGTTATAGACCACCTATATCATACTTTTATGAATATATTAATCAAGTATAATCCTATAATTTTTCTTATATTGGAAGATATTTGACGAGCAATTAAACACCCCAGAAATAGGTAATATGAGCCAGCATCTAAATAGCATTTTCGATAGAATGAAAAACAGTGAACAACTAAAATTGGATATAATACTCACCATTATGCATCCAATTTGATTAATGAATATTGAAATGGACACTGAATAGGAGCTGAAGATCAATTCCTACAACATATGGAATTTAAGATTCAAAATGTAGAAAAGGGGGTGGGTGTTCGCTGGAGTGGAAAAAGGAATGAATGTCATTTGAAATAAATTTTTTTATTGAAGTTTCATAAAATCACCCAAAAAAAGACTTGTATAGTTTATCTTCACAGATAGGGAAACCATGTCCCCACCATGATTTTTTTACAGAGGGGAACCCGCATGTTTAGGCCTCACGCTTAAGAAAATTATGCACCAATCATGCAAAATAGATCAACGAAAAACTACAATCCATCTGCATTGTCATGCAGTCTATAGTACAAGGTAAAGAAAACTATGTTTTATATATTATTCCACTTTCTAAAACCACATGGTTACAAGTAACCATGCGTACATCCCCACATAGTGTATTCTAATCCCGAATCCAACCAATTTCACCCCAAAACTAGGTTTTGGGCTCCGAAAAAGCCCCAAACACCACTGAAACCATCGTGAAGTCACTAGGAATCCATATTAGGACTAAAATAAATAATTAGAGAAAAATATAAGGGATTCATACCTAATTAAAAAACATAGGTTCTTATAGTCTCCCCCATATAGGAACTCATCCTCGGGTTCACCTTCCAAGGGAAATGAAACACTATATGGGAAAAACTTTTCCTACTGGGGATATACATCATCCTCGTAATCCCAAGTCTCATCATGGACATGGTAGTTCTACTATAACACCCATACAATAGGTATTTAATAGAATCATATAGCCTTTGTTCTCTAGTCAATGATGTGTATAGGATACTCTTTAAAGGTATAATTAACTTTTAACTCAATATCCTTAGGATCCAAAGTATGAGATGACCATCATGATACCAATGAACATATGAAAGGTGAAATATGTCATGAATTGAATAATACCTATGAGGTAGTAGAAACTAATAGGCTACTAGAACTACAATCTATATAATCTCAAAATTCCTAAAATAGCAGCATGAAAAATTCCATTTCCCTTATATGGCTCTATACCCTAGACGTACGATACCAACAATAAAACAAAATCAAAAACCTCTAACACCAGAGGGAATCAATAATAATCATTGTACAATTTATTTCTAGATTGATAAGTATACATATTCTTCATGATTAGATACTCCTTCTCCAAAGTATCCTTTATGAAATGAGGACCTAGTATGAAAGCTTCTCATTCCTCTTTCTAGTAGAGGGGTCAATGGAACAGCTTCTATAAAATGCCTCAAAGGATCCATCTGAATCGTCACCTAAATGATATTATTATTGGAAGGGTCAGTGATTGGTATATTATTCTAAAAATAACCTCCTAATTCAAATAAAAAAATTCTATAATCATGTCCACTAGAACCTATATCATCTGTTCTGACTATACATCTGTTTGAGGGTGAAAGGGTATCCTCATAAGCAACAATGTACCCATAGCCTTCTGCAACCCCTGCTAGTACCATGATGTTAAGTGAGTCTCCTTATCTGAAATGATAGTTTGAGGACCACGTGTAGTTGTATTATCTCATGGTCATACATTCTTCTTATAAATTAACTAATAATTTCTCCCAGATATGATGTAAGTGGTTTATTTTTCTCAGTTAGTCGATAACTACCCATACAACATCACTACTTCCATGTGTCCTTTTAAGCCCTCTACAAAATAAATATTAATATCATTCCATTTGAATTCCAAAATTGGAAGTGTATAAAATAATAAAGTAGGTCTCTGGTTCTCCTCATTCACCAATAGATAGGTTGAACACCTGGTGATTAAGAATGCAATATGATGTTTCATCCCTGGACACCAATACTAGAGTCACATATGCCATTACATCATAGAGACGCCTATATAAACTACCCATTGAGAAGTAAGAATGTTTCAAATTAATTTCTCTCTCAAATTTATATAGACTCAGATGAGACTATGAATAGGGATAATATCATATCCAACAAATTTCCAATATGGTGGTGGGTCATCTCCAAGAATACTCTCACAGAGAACTAAACCTCCAGGATATGAAAATTTCCTTATCTTTACATTATTGAGGATAGTTGGGGTAACTATCCAGGATTATATGTAATAATTATTGTGACCATCATGAAACTCCATCTGAATATCATAAAATGGGTTCATCAATTTCCATTCATCATTGGATTCCCAAATGGCATGTTCTAGAGTTTTCCAACTTATCTCATCAACTACCACATTTCCCTTTTTAGGCATATAAGAAATCTCATAACCAAATTCCTAAAGAAATTCAACCCATATTTTATATATTTGGTTAAATTAATTATATTTAAAGATATATTTTTGGATCTTTTGGTCTTTATACACCACAATGTTCTCACCCATAGAATAGATTCTACATTAACCTAAGGTATGGACACCTGCTTCCAGATTAAGGTCATTCATTGGGTTATATATCTCATGTGTCCCCAACTATAAAGATCCATATGTATAGACTCTATCATCTTTCATTATTACTACTCCTAGGAAAATGACCGGTGCATCTATAAACACTATATTACCTCTGCTAAGCTCTAGAAGAATCATAATAGGTGCTGATACAAGCATCCCTTTCAACTCTTGAAAGGATTTCTCACACTCCTCTGACCACAAGAACCTAACAACCATCATTTTAATGAAAATAAGAGGTGTATAATGGTTTGATATTCCATAAATGAAATTCATGGAAAATTCATCTATCCATAAGAAACTTCATATGTCAAATATGTTATTGGGTATCCTCCCATAAACTATGGCACTTGCCTTCTCTGGGAAAATAGATGCACTTGATTCCATGATAATATGACCCAAGAAGTTAACTTTTTAATCCAAAAAATAGCACATTAGACAAACTAGTATATATCAGATGCTATCTTAGTGTACCAAGAATGATGTCAAGGTTCTTAACTTTGTTTCTACGAGTGTGATAATACCCTATGATGTCATCTACAATGACCATGAAAAATGATTCAAAATAATGGTTGAACACCCTATTATTTATAGCCATGGAAATAGAAGGTTTATTTATAGGACTAGACAACATAACAAGGTACTCATAGAGACCATACCTTCTGTGGAAATATTCACAATGTATGTCCGATGGCTTGACTCACACCTGATGATATCCTAATATCATTTTGATCTTATAAAACACCCTATCTTCTTGGAGATGGACTATGAGAACATCAATTTGAGGAAGTGGATGATGTTTCATGATTATATGTTGGAAGGCCATATGTAATCTATTGATAGTTGAAGGGTCTCATCCACCTTCTTGGAAGAAATCATAGGAGATACCCAAGAGGAATCACTAATCCATATAAAAAAATTTACCCCCAGATCCTCCACCTTCCCCTTGAGCAATTGTAGCTCTATAAGCTCTATCTTGTATGGGGGAATATACAGTCATGATTCTAATGGAATGAGATCGATAATAAACTCTACCACCCTCGTAGGAGTTAAGAAGGAAAAATATTCATGAAATATGTCTTTGAAATGGTCTACTACAGGTTGGAATTTTTCATGAAGTAAACCTTAATCCTTTGTAAAGTGATTGAAAATTTATGTGGTCACTCCACCTATCCCCTGAATCTATAGTCTATCTATAAGGACCAGGACATCCCACTCACCTTTTGTAGATAAATTATGACCTCTAGTGATGTAAAAAACACCCTATAGTGATATAAGTATATAAAGTTTTGATATAGAACCAACCAATCAATCGTGATATTGAATTCTAAGTCAGTCATCTTGAGAAAAAAAGTTATCCCATAATAAAGGGTAACTATCTATCTCCAGGGGACAGTTCATACCTTATCATATTACCTCTAACCGTACTTCTAACAGTGTATCCACGATCATTACACCACATTAATACTATTTTTTCCATAATAATAGTTTCATGATGTATACATAAATGATAGAGTATAAAGCACCCATATCAAATAAAGAAAATACTATAGAACATGATACTAGAATAGTTCCTCATTCTATAGATGGTCCTGTAGCCAGACCCAAAGGGGTTTAGCTGTAGTGCTTGTGACTGCCTTGATTCATATCCCTTTTTAACAACTAGACTACCGAAATCAAGAATTCTATGCTGACAATGCTGGGGATCAGGAGTACAGATGCCATGACAAAAACATCCTCTTCATCTAGTACTGGTAGTACTACTCTAACTACTTGCCTAATGTGGTATATACAAACCATCCCCTGAATGTGGAGATAGTCGAGATACACTTCTACTAGAAGATGATGGGAACATATGATAGAATATGTGATGGTACCTGATACGGCCGCAAGCATGACACTCGAGATGGTATTTATCACACCAAGGGTTCGGATTATTTTGTCATCTTCACTGATGACACACTATTGAGATACCATTATGGGTACACGGGTTGCCATTGCACTACTGAAAAACATTGAGGGAGCATTTCCTGCTGGTGGAAGAACTAATAGCCTATTGTAATTCTAATCCTCTATTCCATGTACTGTCATCATCCCTCAGGTTTCTCTTACTGATAAGAACCTGATGTAACGTCTCAATAAATATATGTAGGCCAAATAAATTCACCTATACGTGTATAGAATACATGATCCCATCATCGAAGCATCTGAGACACAGAAGCTCATCATCATCTAGAAGTGGGGAAAAGTGGTAAAACATAGCGAAACACATAGAATATTCCATAACTAACATAGAAACCTGATTAAGATTCAGTAATTCTCTATATTTGTCATCTCTTAGAATCTAAAAAAATAATTTATCATAGAAGTCTATCTAGAAATAATCCCATAGAAATATCTAATGCTGAACAGAATGGGAAACTACATCCCACTAGTACTTCCCCTAATCACATAGCATGTATGAAAAAATCATGACCCTCTACTATAGAAGAATATCCAAATTATAAAATATAGATGTGGTGGAATCTAAAAAATACTCAACAGCCTTGTGACCTCCATACTCGATAAGGTAGTTGGATGATGGTGCTGGAACTCATGAGTCATATCAACCATCATAGGTGCAAGTCATGTAACACATTGCCAAGATTGGATCAGATGAAGGAAACTATTATGAAGCTGAGAATTAGTGACCATATCATAGAAAATAGTATATTCCTCATCTGGAACTCCAAATGATAATAATATTCGCTCAAGGCCCAACATGTCTAGAGCATGGTCATCACCACCTTCCTAGAGTACTACATAAAGACATCATGGTGGTATTTCTCTGCAAATTACATTAACATTCCTCAAAACAAGCTTTAAGAAGATATAAAACAACACTAGAGGAAGCTTAATGAACCAAAAGGGATAAATACCCATGTTATACTACCCCATAAAAACACTTATAAGACTTGGTATTAGTAATTTCCAATTTTTTAAATTATAGAGGTTGTAGTTGATTATGGTTAAACTAAACCATGCCTCATTATTTTCTAGAAAACTTTTTTTAACTAGTCATGATTCACATTTCATTTTAATTTTATTATTTCCACACATCAAGGTTCATTTAAAATGAGTTGTTCATCCTAATTAATCAGGCCCCATACTCTTTATCACTAATATCATCACCCATTTAAATTTTAATTAATGGATTGACTAAGTAAATCACTCATTCAAACTCATGAGGGCCCATAAACATCATGAACATAAATAAGAAATCACTCAATAATGGAAAATGATAAGAATAAGAATAATAGATAAACAAGTTTGACTCAATAATCATGTGCATATCATAAAATTAAATAAGTGAAATATACCAATGTGGAATGAAAACATGTAGGAAACTTTAATTATAGTTACCTACAGTGATGCATGTAACAATGATCCTTTACTTCATGTCATTAGTCCAATAATGAAATAAAATTTTAAATTAGTATAATAATATTAATAACAACACAACATGTGTGTCACCTAATATTGAAATGATATAATATATAATAGGAAAAACATACCAATAATCAAAATTTAGGAAACTCGGAACAAACCCTGAACATGTGTTAGATATTTCAAAGCATATCTTAAAACCAATTTCTAAATTTTCCAGTGATGCTAAATATTGTCTCCAAATAGTAAATAATTAATGGAACCTCTCTAATACCACATTGTGACATCTCAGACCCGAATTCCACTCTGAGGTTCTCTAAACTTGGTGGGCTATATAGCATCAAGCACATCTCCTTGAACACTAGTGGATGCGGATTATCAGGGAGGGGACTAAGGTGTGACTGTGGGGATACTATAACATCAATATAAGATTGTAGAAATAAAAATAAAAATAATAAAGGTAAATTGTGGAAGCTGTAATAATAATAATCTATAGCAGAAGTAGACTAAATAACAACAATTGTATGAAATATTTAAATATAAAAAAGCTGATGATGATATTATTACATGTTTATATAATTACTGAAATCATGGTTATAAAGAAGACAACAATAAACTCTAGGAAAATTTATAAAAAGGGAATACAAATACTATCCCAAGAATCCTGAGCTCTAGATCATCCTTCTACTACCATCTCTATCCAGAGAAATTGAGCAATCAAGTGTCTGAATCAGTATGATTCACTTTGTCAACACCTATATACATGTATTCTGTATGACTACCAATGGTTGCTTGGATAGGGTGTGAGATAAATCTACCTCATACACTACTAATAAAGACTATAACATCCACTCTGTGTAATAAAAACTGAAATACTGTGACAGAACTAATATATAAATTTAAATTATTAGAGTAACGTAAATAACCTATTACATACTTCATCCCTCGACTGGTGTCTGAAAATTTAACCCGTTCATTAAATAATTTATTTCAATTATATATAAATAGTTCACGTGTGACAATACCTGCACTAACATGATAATACTGATGGATCCAATTGATGAAAAGGCATGAAAATGATTTTAGTAATGAAGATATTCTAGGGTGATTGTCAAGTCAACATTGACCATAGGGGTTAAGCCCAATAAGGTTGTAACTCCATCCTAGATATAGGGGAAATAGTGTAATCCAAGGAGAATCATCCAAGGAATTATACTATAATGATCTAAATGAGTCCATAGAAATCATTCATGGTTAAACAGGACAAGCAGTGGTTAGGCCCTGGGATGACCCCACAGTGTCTCATGTCATAAGAAGCCATGTCAGATCCATGTAGTGTATCCAAGACATAATATAATGATTAATTGGGAACCTATGGTGTTATATGGTGAATATACTAATAGAAGAGGATTGAGATCCAAGGTGGGTCTCACAATTGGCATATGACATCCTTGAATTAGAATTGGGTCCATTAGTGATTAGGGAATTCCCTTAGGAATCCAAAATTCGAACATGAGTATGATCACTTCCTATAATGATGGAAATGTCCATATATATGGAACCATTCAATTGATTCATTTATTTATTAAATCCATTTAATGGTCCTACTATTTAATAACTTTATTTGGTTTAATTATTCTTTTCATTTGAGTGACAGGTTTTAGGGGCATCATACCATTTAACTCAGTTTATATAAGATATAATAATTTAATAAGGTTCTCTCTAATATCTTCTAATAGGCATGGAGAAGGCTTCTATGAATGTAAAACCAATCCATTCAATTTAAATAAATTTTTCAATGTCACATACTTAGTATAATTTCAATTTTATCCATTTAAAGATTTATCAGTCAAGTAAAACACTTACCTTAGATGTTTCAAGTGGAACTGACATATTCAAGGCTAGTAAAATACCAATTCAATAGTCATTTAATTATGGAAGGGATAACTATTAAAATGATTAAGATAAACTACTTGGATATAATCATGTATTTATTTTTTATATATTGAAATTTTTATGCTATTATACCACTATATTTTTAATTTCACATTTTCCTTATTTCCTCTAAACTAGTTGGAAAACAATAACGTCACTCATGTGTATGATGGAATACAACCTCAAGAATGGATGAGATGTATTTTTAATTTCTGTTTTACAAGTAATTTAATTAGAATATATTAAATTAATATATATTATATTTTGGAAATAATTATTTTTTTTAATTGAGAAATCACATATAACATCTTACATTTCATTCTATGGGGGGTATGATAACGTTGTTTGTCTCTATGGTGGACTACCACCATGAAGAGCATTGCCATTTTTTTACGAACTCTGAATAGAATGTAAATATTTTATATTTAATGAATAAATGTGTTACACACAACCTAAAAATTATTCTTGAAATGTAATATATTATTTAACATTCTTTTATTTCATTTTTTAAGAAAATGGATACAACCGCCATGTGTATGTAAGACCTACCATCTTCATGAATGGTGTATTTTATTTTTTTGTCTCTAACTATAATTTATTATAATAAATAATTATATACTGAATGAATAGGATACTAATATCATGATTAACATTCTATATATAATTTAATCAGAATCAATGTAAGAGTACTGAAAAAAGAAATCAAAAATTACACAAAACAATTATTCCTCGAAACAATATTTTTACATGGAATTGTTAATAAATGGGTAATAAATGATCATAAATAAGTAATATTCCATATGAAATATATAATAATGGTTAATTAAAATATTTATAATATTTAAATTTTTATTATAGAGGTTATTTATACATGTATGATTGAAGTCAATATGTGTGGTAATAGATTTTTTTCTCTTATTTTTGTTCTTCGGGAAAAATGTTCTCTTATACACCTATATTCATTTATGATGTGTATATACATTCCCTTCAACATTTTATTTCATGAATCTATTTATAAGAATGATATTTAATGTTTCTTTTTTATGTTATTATTTAACGGTTCTTATGATTCAATGGTTACCGAATTTATTATGGTAAGATGTTATGATCTCATAGTTTTTTAGGATTGTTTATGATTATGCTTTAGATAATTACATATCATGATATATCTCTTCAGAAACACATTAATGTTTTAATCCTATAGTTATATTTTGAAAATACATGTTTTCCCTTAATTTTAATCCCAATATTTACACATATTTCAATAAAGAAATTATAAATTAAAACTACATTATTTCACACTTTCGTAAAAATCCATTTTTTATTCTATATCCATGATTTCTAATCATGTTTTCAAAAATGTTTTAATATTACTTTGGGATTTTTTAAAGTAATTTTTACCCTTGTTTTATGTTTTAATAAATGTTTTAAAATTAATCGTCATGATTTTTTTAAAACAAGGCACATATGGATTTTATGGAAAATGTTAAAGGAATCATTTTTTTATGTGTATGACATTTTCCACTATCATGAACACACTTTTTTTAATGATTTTATAAAAAATTTTAATGGTTATCTTTAATGAAAAGGATTTATTAAATAAATTTCTATATATAAAATGTTTTTTATGGTGTAAAAGATATTTTATTAAATAAATGTAATAAATGATTTCTAAAGCTACCTTTATAACTTTACAAAGTTATTTTCAATGAAAAGAATTTATGAAATATTTTTTGATTTGTAGTTTTAAAAAAAATATTTTTAATGATTTTTTATTTTCCTCCAGAAATGTTCCAAGTGATTTATAATTAAAAATAACTATTTCTCAAAAGAAAAAATCCTATGTCGAAACTTATGCATTACTAGGTATATTATCCAATGATACTATAATAATTCATTCAATGAATGGTTTATATTTATGATGAAATCATTTTTATGAAACCCATTAATTTTATCTATGGGTTGTTTAATAAATATATGATGAGATGTTTATCAAACAGATTTATTTTCATGGGTTAGGATATGATAAATTTTTTATGATTGTGTGGATATGAAATATATGATTTTAATTATGTGACAAGTTAAGCCTATATCTCCCAAAAAATAATTGTATAATGATTAATGATCTTTGATCTTAGAGGGTACACATGACATTATAAAAAGTATGAAATGAGGTTATATGAGGTTTTATCCCCATAATAAAGTAGTCACATTGGTGGTTTTCCTAATCTTAATATGTTATGAATGTTTTGGTGGGTAGCCTTTACATAAGTATTTTTAAGCATATTGTTTTCCAACAAAATTTTTTATTATAGAGATCCTGTATTTTCATACCTGAATAGTACATAACGTTTTTAGAAATCTTAAAAAAATATAAAAATAGATGCCTGATGTAGAGACCCGTATCCTGACGTACATGGACATTACATTACTTTTGCGTAATACTTAGTACATAACAAAAACACACACACAAGGATCGTAATAGTTTAGTGTCTTTGGAAACTCGGAACGTAATCTTCTAATCCTGGTGAAAGATCTTCAATATCTCCCATAAAGATCTTCCCTTTTTTTTCTTACCTAAAACCTTTCTTTATATCCTGGGGAAAAGAAAACATAAAAGGTTGAGCTCAAATGCTCAGTAAGGGTATACAAAAGAAATAAAAATCATATCATATCTTTTTGAAAATCATAACCTGCAAAAGAGATCATAATATCTTAACATGGAAAAAATCATAGAAGTGAAAATGAGATCACCATAATCATAACATGAAACTTGAAACATTGTGGCATGCACACATAATCATGGAAAATCATTTCTTGTTAGTCATGACTCATTGCCAAGACTATCTTAGTGGACAAAGTCCCTTTCTGAATCGAGTAACCCTCGTTTCAGTCCTGTTTCACTGAACCGGTATAACCTACCATTCCAGCCATGTCTATCTCATGAGATATAAAATCTTTACCCAATGCATTGGAGGGAGATATAGGTCCCACCCATCTTATAATGAATCCTTTCTTATGTGTGCCACATAATCATAAAACATACATCATCGCATAACACATGAGACAAAAATGGGATTCTTGAAACATCATGACATCATAAATCAATTCATATAAGATAAATGAATTCATAAAAATAATTCCATCACAACATGATCAAATCAATGTAATAATAGGGATAAAAACAGAACCCTTTATTATCTTAGATGGAAAATAATTTTGAAAATCACTTGAACTCCATTCTTGAGGAAAATATCATTTCTTCTTCAAAAACATTTTTCCTTTCATAACATGTCATACAACTTTAAAATAAAAGAAGTTGATTAAAAATAAACTTGAAAACTTGTAAAGGAAGCTTCTTGGAAACAATGTTTTAAAAATCCATTCATGCCGTATAAGTTAAAAAAAACATTCTTCGTACTTTTGTCGGAAAAGTCAAAAAGTACCTCGTACGGAAAAACGACAAAAGATTCCTTTCATATTCTTTACTAAAAACTCACCTAAGGGTAAAATTGGATTTAAACTATTGCAAGTGGATGGAAACAATATTTCATATTGAGGGAACATGGATGTGGATGATAAAATACACCCCAGTAAATACTTACGAATAAACAATCTCGGATAAAAATGAGATTGTGATATTTCCCTTACCTTAGGTCCGACTTGCTTTGTAAGTGTCTGAACCTCCTGTATAATAATTTAAATCATGTTATTGACTTATTACAGAATCATATTCATTGTTATGATATCATATATGGTTCACTTATTACATTATATTACCCGTTCTTTTGAAAATTCCATGTTAAAGAAGCGTTTTGGGTAAAATCGTTTCATTTATCGTAGGTGTTTTGACTTGTTGTTCTTGACATCATTATTACTTATATCATGATTTAATTACTTCCAGAATATAAAATATGATTTATATATCATATATATTCAGTATATATATATAAATAATAGGTAGATAAATAAAATGAAAAACACCGTTCATGGAGACGGTAGTCCGTACGTACGCATGAACGCTGTTTTTCTTTCCTTATTGTCTTGAAATGGAAGTAAGTAGATGACATACATATGTATATATATACATAAATCCAGTAGCTTTATAATGTAATATATTTCATTATTATTTCTTATATATACCTTATAATCATTCTTAAATGGTTAACATGGAGAATGAATCTCATCGTGTCGTGGAGACGGTAGTCCGTACGTACGCACGAGCGATGATATCATTTCCATAAATATTGAATTGAATTGGAGTGGATTATACAATATATCAGAATCAATATTATGTTTTAATAACTATGTATAGTTATTCTTTACACCATCATACCCATCCATGTAAGGTGGTGGTGGAAAATAGATTACACCACGGCGTGGAGACGGTATTCCGTACGTACGCACGCGCGGTGATTTCTTTTTCCGTAGGATGGATAGATGGTGAAATAGGGTTGTATCATACTTATAATAACATATCAGTATATTAGTGATACTGATGTTATTACTTTATAATGAAACAACCTAAGAAGAAGAAGTGGAAGAAGAAATAAAGATGAAGGAATTGGTAACGGTAATTACCTCTTCTTTGAAGTGCCTCTTTGAGACCTCCTCTTAGGGCACTAGAATTGGTATTTGAGGAAGACCAGAACCTCTAGGATGTTGATAGGGAAGTGGAGAAGAGATTTTGGCAGGGTTTGGCCGAGTTTGAGTGCTCAAATTGGTGTGAGGAGGAGGGGGAGGAGGTGTCCTTTTATAGGGGAGGAGAGGGGCACCTTAGGAATATCTCAAAATATTATTTTATATTAAAGTCAAAATCGGTTTATAATGGTTCAAAAGGGTCTTATTTCGAAGATAAAGTGGGGATGGGTAGAAATAATATCATCCAATAGAATTTAGACAAGTTTAGGATATTAGTTTAACCTTATCAATTAGATTTAACTCTAAGTTAAATAATTTAACTTTTACCATGTCTTTTTGTTTTCTTTCACTATATGGTTAATAAACTTACTATAACATGCCAAACGAACCCCAAATTGTTTATTATTAATATATATATCCTTATCTAAGTCATTTGGCCGAACATTAGATTTTTAGGAATACAATAACAATTAATAATATAATATTTGATTTAAAAACTATTTTGTGTCAATTTTGACACTATTTGATATATGATTTTTGTGAAAGTCATAAAAGAATTAAATGTTCGAACCAAGTTGGTTAAATCAACATTAATATATCATAGTAACCTAGAAAATTAGTGAAATTCATAAAAAATCTCAAATTACATTTATTTTGGTGTTTATAACATCAATTATGTCAATATTTCATTAATAAGATAATTACTGCATCATCGTTGTGTCATAAATAAATTAAATTATTTGATGTCTAAAAATTACAAATAAAATACCATCATGTAGGAAATCTTTTTAGCTTTCTAATGAATATTTACAATCGAATTTATCTTATGTATAACCCCATATTAAAAATGATTTACTTATTAAACTTTGATTTTAACTATTTTAACCCTTCTTTAAATAAATTAATAATAAATGTCCTAATATAATCCAAGTGGGCCTAAATGGTCATATTTTATTCCTAAGTTTGTTTTTGGTCGAATTACACTTGTCCAATAGAATTAGGACATGTGTTAGGGTAATAGTAATATCATATTTACCCTTAGTTACCCTATTTACTATTAACCGCGGTAAAAAAAAGTAAAAAGTTACTATTCACCAAAAATTATTTTCATCTCATTGAACCACATTTTAGTCCTTGATATTAACCGTGTCTCTCGGATTTTCGAAATTCCATTCACAGAAGGGGTAAAATTAAGTTTTATGCAAAATTCAGTTTTTAACCTACCACTTAGTGGTTTCACTATTCATCAAAAATTGAAAGTTTTCAGAAAAATGCCAAAATTTCATCCTAAGCTATATTTCATATTCCGAATTCAAAAATGAAGTCTATTTTACCAAATTCATAACATAGAAGTTGAATTAATTAATTTTATAATTAAATCCCGCTATTAAAACAAATAGCGTGTTTTTACGAAACAATATCTATCAAAAGATTGACACTTGTTTATGTCTGGTTTAAATGTGAAATTACGTCCAATGACCAACATTGTATTAAATTGTAAAAATATATTCTAAATATACTTTAAAACCACTCAAATTAATAATTTATCACTATTAATTATTTCGATTAAAAAATTTGTTTTTAATTATAATTTAGTAATTTTCACTATTCATCAGAATATGAAAGTTATCCGAAATGTACCAAAATTTCACCTTAGGCTAAATTCGATACTCCGAATCCAAAAATGAAATCCATTTTGAAAAATAAAATTTACAAAATTTCAAAAAGTGGTTATTACTATTCATAACGGCTAGTTTTAATAGCATATCGCTTTTTAGTGAAACTCTTTATTGCGTACTACACACACTATCGAGGAAGGTTGCGATTGCGTGTAATGCAAGGCAAGTCAAGGATGCGTGTTGTGCAAGCTCCTTTTGGTGTAGCGTACAACACAAGACATTAATAAAATTAAAAAGAATATTTTTCATAAAATCTTGGGCTGTTACATTCTACCCCCCTTAAAATGAATTTCGCCCTCGAAATTCGTCGGGGTTATAAATGGTTTTCTATTCGAAAGTTTCCCACATCGTAAAAAGGAATACCAAAACTTGGCTTTAAAAACTAAAGTATGAAATGTAACGATTACCCAAATAAACTAATTGTTGGGTTTCCACATAGGTAAAAATATGGATATGGAAGAAAAATCTAACCATCATGTTCTGATGGAGAGTGGTAGAGAACATGGCTATGGAAAAGCAAAAAATCACAAATCCATAAATTTGTGATGATATAAGGTACCATCTGATTCCTCAGGTATAAGATCACTAGGACAACATTTTTGGTTTTCAAGATCATTTCCCTAAAGTTGAAAATTTGAATTAGAATAAATACTTACTTTATTTTGGTACAATCTCACTGTTGTTCGTGCGTTGAACAATTTCCACTTCATCTCTTAAATAAATGAAGTTGAATTTGTTATTCGTGAAGTGTTAGCAGATAATGTGATAGAATGACGGGTCATTCCATCTGTCTCAAACAAAAGGTTAGCAAAAATTATATACATAAGTCGATCTATAGTGAGATTAATCATATATGGTTCCTAAAATGGGCTTATACTTCATATATCATACTGCTTAATATAATAACACTAGTTTCTACTAAACAGGGACTTCCTGTAGGTCAGTGGTAGGCGATAAAGGCCAGTCGCACTTCGGTTGTGGGTTCGATTCCTACAGCCTTGTCCGAAGCGATGGGCTGTCGCCCGTCCTGCAGGTTGTCCTTTTTCCAAAACTATATTACTATAACATCCCATCAATAATATCGGAAAAAAAATTTCTATCCTTAAACAATACTAACTTACGTCCAACATAATCTAGTCTAATATTTAGGCTTATACATAATACTGTAGTCCACTCTCATAACATAGTGAAAACGATTACCAGAGATTTAACACCATCGTCGATCCCCATAAGATATGTCTTGTTGGTCACATTCTAAACATTCAAAGTCCTTAATCACGTATTCTCTTGAATACCTTAGTGAAAACATGAATGCAGTTTAAAGTTAACACTTTCCACATACCAAAATCCTCAAAATTCTATATACTCAAACCATGATATCACTTAGTCCTTATATCAATCATGAGCTCATGAATACTGTTAAACATTTCATTTTCTTATTTTCCCTTCATTATGCGCATATCATCTTATTTCCAAAAATATCTCAATCACTTTGAATACCACATTAAACCAATACATAAATATTCCAATACTCCATGATACAACATTTTTAGAATCCCATTACATAAACACTTAATCATTCCACCACATCGTTATCATATTCAACATTGCCAATAGTGATCGCATGTGATTTCCCTTTGTCCTTTGCCTTCAGTGGTTGCTCATGTTGATCATCACTAACCCTTGGATTAGGGCAATTATTAGCATAATGCCCCATTTCCTTGCACTTGAAGCATTGAAGTGTTGGTGGTGCGTTCTCTGCAGTGTTTGCTTTATTCACATCATTAGAAACCCTTTTTCTATTACTTCGACACTCAGCTGCTCGATGACCTTCTTTTCCACACTTAAAACATTTTCTAGTCCCTTTAAGACAATCTCCACCATGCTTCTTTCCACACTTTGTGCATAAGGAAACATTCATCTTCTTTTCACCATTATTCTGAGATTTCTCCTTGAACTCCATCTTTCGTTTCTTGTCAAAACCATGAGATGGATATGTAACACCAACTTCCATTTCTACCTTGATAGCACAACGCACAATTTCTTCATAGCTACTGAAGTCTCTTATAGCTAATGCCCTTCGAAGACTTCGTTTTAAGCCACTGAAAAATCGATCAACTTTACTTTCAGGTTGGATGATAATGCCAGATGCATACCTTGAAAGTCTTGTAAAATTCGCTTCGTATATACCAACAGATTCATCATCCTTCTGTTTCAGCTCAAGAAACTCCTTTTCCATCTTCGTTCGAAGAATACGAGGGAAGTACTTACTGGAAAACAAGTTCTTGAACTCGTCCCATTCCATGGACTCAATTTCATCTCTTGGCCTCGTATTCTTGATAAGATTCCACCATTGATCAGCTTCACCTTCCAAACGATATACTGCTAAGATGACTTTATCATGTTCAGAACATTGAAGAACTGAAAATATCTTTTCAGTAGTACTAATCCATTGTTCAGCAACTAATGGATCAGTAGACCCACTGAAAGAAGGCGGACGCTGCCTCATGAAGGATTCAACGGAATGTTGCTCCTTCCTTTGCTCGTTTGGAAGTCCTGCATGATTTATAGCTTGAGAAAGTTGTGTGAGCATGGCTACAAGATTTTGCATTCCAGATCCCATATCGTTTGGTTGCTCAGGGGGACAATCATTGCATTGTCCATTGCATTGATCAACACGGTTCCTTCGGGTTCCAGCCATCGTCTAAAACCCCAAAAGAATAGTGTGAGAGGCAAAAATAATGCTAGGGAAAACAACATAATAAAGGGGTAGTACCCTCAATATCTAACATCTTAGGTTAAATTCTAAGATCGTTAGCGCAATTCTAGGACTATAACCTATACGTATACTTAACCTTAGAGACATCCCTAGACATACCTTAGAAATATCTCTAGGGATCTCACTAACGTTTTCGCATCCTAGTTTCCAATGGTTGACTAAACCTTTCCTCTGATACCAACTATAACAGTCTGGAATTACTTCCAGTGGACTATAGTTGATACCTATCAGGGCACTCCATGGGCGGCTACACCCCCTGGGCGGGACACACCACCATCCCCAGTGGCAGCCATTTCCTCATGAAGCCCTTGGGCGGAGAGCCATGCTTCGTCCAACGCTCACATGTGAGAGTTCCCAAGGATCGGATACATTCCTACCTCCTTTGCCTCTGATACCAACTGTAGAGACCCGTATCCTGACGTACATGGACATTACATTACTTTTGTGGAATACTTAGTATATAACAAAAACACACACACAAGGATCGTAATAGTTTAGTGTCTTTGGAAACTCGGAACGTAATCTTCTAATCCTGGTGAAAGATCTTCAATATCTCCCATAAAGATCTTCCCTTTTTTTTCTTACCTAAAACCTTTCTTTATATCCTGGGGAAAAGAAAACATAAAAGGGTGAGCTCAAATGCTCAGTAAGGGTATACAAAAGAAATAAAAATCATATCATATCTTTTTGAAAATCATAACCTGCAAAAGAGATCATAATATCTTAACATGGAAAAAATCATAGAAGTGAAAATGAGATCACCATAATCATAACATGAAACTTGAAACTTTGTGGCATGCACACATAATCATGGAAAATCATTTCTTGTTAGTCATGACTCATTGCCAAGACTATCTTAGTGGACAAAGTCCCTTTCTGAATCGAGTAACCCTCGTTTCAGTCCTGTTTCACTGAACCGGTATAACCTACCATTCCAGCCATGTCTATCTCATGAGATATAAAATCTTTACCCAATGCATTGGAGGGAGATATAGGTCCCACCCATCTTATAATGAATCCTTTCTTATGTGTGCCACATAATCATAAAACATACATCATCGCATAACACATGAGACAAAAATGGGATTCTTGAAACATCATGACATCATAAATCAATTCATATAAGATAAATGAATTCATAAAAATAATTCCATCACAACATGATCAAATAAATGTAATAATAGGGATAAAAACAGAACCCTTTATTATCTTAGATGGAAAATAATTTTGAAAATCACTTGAACTCCATTCTTGAGGAAAATATCCTTTCTTCTTCAAAAACATTTTTCCTTTCATAACATGTCATACAACTTTAAAATAAAAGAAGTTGATTAAAAATAAACTTGAAAACTTGTAAAGGAAGCTTCTTGGAAACAATTTTTTAAAAATCCATTCATGCCGTATAAGTTAAAAAAAACATTCTTCGTACTTTTGTCAGAAAAGTCAAAAAGTACCTCGTACGGAAAAACGACAAAAGATTCCATTCATATTCTTTACTGAAAACTCACCTAAGGGTAAAATTGGATTTAAACTATTGCAAGTGGATGGAAACAATATTTCATATTGAGGGAACATGGACGTGGATGATAAAATACACCCCAGTAAATACTTACGAATAAACAATCTCGGATAAAAATGAGATTGTGATATTTCCCTTACCTTAGGTCCGACTTGCTTTGTAAGTGTCCGAACCTCCTGTATAATGATTTAAATCATGTTATTGACTTATTACAGAATCATATTCATTGTTATGATATCATATATGGTTCACTTATTACATTATATTACCCGTTCTTTTGTAAATTCCATGTTAAAGAAGCGTTTTGGGTAAAATCGTTTCATTTATCGTAGGTGTTTTGACTTGTTGTTCTTGACATCATTATTACTTATATCATGATTTACTTACTTCCAGAATATAAAATATGATTTATATATCATATATATTCAGTATATATATATAAATAATAGGTAGATAAATAAAATGAAAAACACCGTTCATGGAGACGGTAGTCCGTACGTACGCATGAACGCTGTTTTTCTTTCCTTATTGTATTGAAATGGAAGTAAGTAGATGACATACATATGTATATATATACATAAATCCAGTAGCTTTATAATGTAATATATTTCATTATTATTTCTTATATATACCTTATAATCATTCTTAAATGGTTAACATGGAGAATGAATCTCATCGCGTCGTGGAGACGGTAGTCCGTACGTACGCACGAGCGATGATATCATTTCCATAAATATTGAATTGAATTGGAGTGGATTATACAATATATCAGAATCAATATGATGTTGTAATAACTATGTATAGTTATTCTTTACACCATCATACCCATCCATGTAAGGTGGTGGTGGAAAATAGATTACACCACGGCGTGGAGACGGTATTCCGTACGTACGCACGCGCGGTGATTTCTTTTTCCGTAGGATGGATAGATGGTGAAATAGGGTTGTTTCATACTTATAATAACATATCAGTATATTAGTGATACTGATGTTATTACTTTATAATGAAACAACCTAAGAAGAAGAAGTGGAAGAAGAAATAAAGATGAAGGAATTGGTAACGGTAATTACCTCTTCTTTGAAGTGCCTCTTTGAGACCTCCTCTTAGGGCACTAGAATTGGTCTTTGAGGAAGACCAGAACCTCTAGGATGTTGATAGGGAAGTGGAGAAGAGATTTTGGCAGGGGTTTGCCGAGCTTGAGTGCTCAAATTGGTGTGAGGAGGAGGGGGGGGAGGTGTCCTTTTATAGGGGAGGAGAGGGGCACCTTAGGAATATCTCAAAATATTATTTTATATTAAAGTCAAAATCGGTTTATAATGGTTCCAAAGGGTCTTATTTCGAAGCTAAAGTGGGGATGGGTCGAAATACTATCATCCAATAGAATTTAGACAAGTTTAGGATATTATTTTAACCTTATCAATTAGATTTAACTCTAAGTTAAATAATTTAACTTTTACCATGTCTTTTTGTTTTCTTTCACTATATGGTTAATAAACTTACTATAACATGCCAAACGAACCCCAAATTGTTTATTATTAATATATATATCCTTATCTAAGTCAGTTGGCCGAACATTAGATTTTTAGGAATACAATAACAATTAATAATATAATATTTGATTTAAAAACTATTTTGTGTCAATTTTGACACTATTTGATATATGATTTTTGTGAAAGTCATAACAGAATTAAATGTTCTAACCAAGTTGATTAAATCAACATTAATATATCATAGTAACCTAGAAAATTAGTGAAATTTATAAAAAATCTCAAATTACATTTATTTTGGTGTTTATAACATCAATTATGTCAATATTTCATTAATAAGATAATTACTGCATCATCGTTGTGTCATAAATAAATTAAATTATTTGATGTCTAAAAATTACAAATAAAATACCATCATGTAGGAAATCTTTTTAGATTTCTAATGAATATTTACAATCGAATTTATCTTATGTATAACCCCATATTAAAAATGATTTACTTATTAAACTTTGATTTTAACTATTTTAACCCTTCTTTAAATAAATTAATAATAAATGTCCTAATCTAATCCAAGTGGGCCTAAATGGTCATATTTTATTCCTAAGTTTGTTTTTGGTCGAATTACACTTGTCCAATAGAATTAGGACATGTGTTAGGGTAATAGTAATATCATATTTACCCTTAGTTACCCTATTTACTATTAACCGCGGTAAAAAAAAGTAAAAAGTTACTATTCACCAAAAATTATTTTCATCTCATTGAACCACATTTTAGTCCTTGATATTAACCGTGTCTCTCGGATTTTCGAAATTCCATTCACAGAAGGGGTAAAATTAAGTTTTATGCAACATTCAGTTTTTAACCTACCACTTAGTGGTTTCACTATTCATCAAAAATTGAAAGTTTTCAGAAAAATGCCAAAATTTCATCCTAAGCTATATTTCATATTCCGAATTCAAAAATGAAGTCTATTTTACCAAATTCATAACATAGAAGTTGAATTAATTAATTTTATAATTAAATCCCGCTATTAAAACAAATAGCGTGTTTTTACGAAACAATATCTATCAAAAGATTGACACTTGTTTATGTCTGGTTTAAATGTGAAATTACGTCCAATGACCAACATTGTATTAAATTGTAAAAATATATTCTAAATATACTTTAAAACCACTCAAATTAATAATTTATCACTATTAATTATTTCGATTAAAAAAGTTGTTTTTAATTATAATTTAGTAATTTTCACTATTCATCAGAATATGAAAGTTATCCGAAATGTACCAAAATTTCACCTTAGGCTAAATTCGATACTCCGAATCCAAAAATGAAATCCATTTTGAAAAATATAATTTACAAAATTTCAAAAAGTGGTTATTACTATTCATAACGGCTAGTTTTAATAGCATATCGCTTTTTAGTGAAACTCGTTATTGCGTACTACACAGACTATCGAGGAAGGTTGTGATTGCATGTAATGCAAGGCAAGTCAAGGATGTGTGTTGTGCAAGCTCCTTTTGGTGTAGCGTACAACACAAGACATTAATAAAATTAAAAAGAATATTTTTCATAAAATCTTGGGCTGTTACACCCGAAGACTGTACTAGTCTAGTGCCTTTGGAAAAATGGAAACATAAAAACTGATACATATGCGAGCTAAATTATCCCCCACTAGACTCTGGTTAACTAGAAACGTTAGACACACCAAACATAGCACATATAATCATAACCTATGGATGTAAACATAAAAAAGGGTGATCTCGAATGCCCAATAAGGGTAAATAAGGGAGATATGTAAGTATAATCATGAGCATAAGGGTATGGGACAATGATCATCAAAATAGAAGATCATACCCTACATATTAAAGATAATATACATGAATCATGGTATAAATCTTGAATATTCATAAGATATCAATCATAAGGCAATAAAAAATACTCCATGAATGAATTATATAGGAATAAAACATAGAATTGTGGCAGACTCATAATCAAATAATATAATTTACATTATAGTCATGTAATCACTACCATGACCATCTCGGTAGTATGGGTTGAATCCCCATACCATTCTGGTAGTCATGGTTCACTCCCATGGTCATCTTATTATCATGAGTTCACTACTTATACCATATTGGTAGTCGTGATTCACTCCCATAACCATCTTAGTAGTCAATGTTCACTAACAAGACCGTCTTAGTCTGTCTCATGAGATATAAATCTTTACCCTATGAATTGAAAGGAGATACATGTCCTGCTTGTCTCATAATGAAATCATACAAAATGTTTCCATAATATCATTAAAAATAATATCATAAATCATGAAATGAAATGGGTATCAAAACCATGTAATCATATTATAACCTGTTAAAAAATATACATGTTTGAAAATCATTTCATTAAAATCATAACCCATGAAAAGTATCATGTTTCGAAGGCATATTACCAATGAAAGAAAAATGGGTTTCATAAAAATCATTCCATCAAAACATAATCCATTTAGAGAAATAATATGAATGGAAATATTGAATAATTTCCCCAAAAGGTATGATTAATGCCAATAAACATACTCTTATATGGGAAATAATTTTGAAATATATGTTAAAAATCAATTTGATGAAAATATCATTTATTCATTTAAAAATGATTTTTAAAAAATAAAACCTTTTCAATATAAAATATATTTGAAAACATTTAAAGAAATATTTGAAATCCATATTCTTTTTTTGAAATTACTTTTTCATGAAAATTATATTGAAGGAATATTTTTTTAAAGGCCTGAACACCATTTAATAAGATTAAAAAAATATGACAATGAAAAGAAAGGATGGGGTAAGACAAAACATCACTACCCAAATCAGATACACATAGACCAAGTTCTTTCCTAGTAATAGCTCTAATATTCTTCCCCTATTATTGAATGTCAATCCAATTTGTCCCTTGACCACTCCCATGACCGCGGCCTATATAATAGACCTCTTCTAATCCTTTTTATTGTTGGTGGAGTCTTTTAAGGTCAATGTCATCAGAATCTGAATCAACCATTGGTTGCGAGTCTTCTTTTTTAACAGATCAATCAGCATGTCCACATCCCTAACCATAGATTCAAGGATGAGGACCTATATTACATGTTTTGGTTTGTTGATAAGTTTCTTGTGGTTCTTTATTTTCTGAATTAGTGATGTCTTTGGCTATGGGATCCATCACCTTATGATCAAGTTCATATTTTCTTACCAAAGATTCATTTATTTTCCCATGTCCTTTCTTGACATTCTTTCTAGCATCCTATTTAAAATGAGCATAAATTGAGGCTACTTTCATAGTCTAATTTTCATCTCCTGCTACAAAAACATAAAAATTGGAGTCATGTATTGGAGGATCCATATCTTTGATTTGATCAATAGGTAGAGTCTGATGAGGTGCTGCCATTTCTTTTTTCCTCTAAATTAGAAGCTACAGTTTTCAAATAATGTACCTACTATACTGATTTTGTAACCCTATATTCATGGTGATCAGGATACCTTATGCTTGGTAAAGAATGCAACAATTTTCTAGAGTCACCAGAAACAACACTGTCACCATGAATGTTTGAAGCTGTCACATTTGAGTCAGGATGATCTGATAGAGAGTCAGATATAGGGATATCCAAAACCTCTTAGATATTGGCCTTTGACTTCCTTGAAATTACCATCTCAAAGACTTCCCAATCAATCAAATATGCCTATCCTTTTCTTTTATAGTTAACAATGTGTTCTTGCCTCATTCCCTAATCCACTTCTTCATGGATTTCACCCTTTAGTTTAGATTGATTCACCTCATTTGACGTCTCATCCCACGAGGTGGGATCTAATGATAGAACATCTTTTGCATCCTTTTTCTATTTAGTAGAACGATCAAGAGATATTATATTGATATTTCATTGTCCACTCATTTCCTCACTACTAGACCCCATGTTTTTTAATATCAGCCAAAGAATCACTTATATAATTTTGGCCCTTAATGTCACTATCCTTTCACTAGTTAACAAGTCTTTATTTCATGAGACCATGATGACCCCCCATTTGATCCTAAAAAATATAATTTTTAAACCTGTAGATAGTAGAAACATGACCATATTTCATACATTTTGATCATTGCATGTTCTTGTGATTGTATTCAGTATAATGTCCAATTCGAAAACAATCATCACATGAAATATGGTAGCTATTCAAAATGGATTGAGAGCTCTAGCTTAATGTCCCTAGACATAATAAAGACAATATCAATACAATCATGAGACAAATCAATTTAAACTAAATCTATATCATAATGTCCATACCGAGCTCATTCAATCTCTTTGTCAAGTTTAATCAGGTTACCCACTACCGCATCTACATCTATAAAAATTAAAGGGTTCTAGAAGAACCAATTAAAACCATTTAAAATAATCCAGGCTTGGGTAATAGTGTTCTTGGATGAGTTTATATCTGATAGAAGATACCATTCCTGTAGTGTAAGAAAACTAGGCTTAAGAGGGATGGGGATGATTCCCCAAGAAAGAAATTTCTTCTTTCTGGAAGGAAAATCAAGGTGGTGGATACCCTTACCAATTGATATTAGGTTCCATTCAATGAAGCCCCAATGTTGATTCAATAAATTTTTTAAATCTTTAAGTCTCTATAGATAAGCCTTCTGAGGAACCAAGAATCGGGCCATAAGGGAGAGGAAACATTCCTAGAGGCATTCTTCAAATAATTTATGGTTTGATTCCACAATAGCAATAGAAACATTTTTGAGATCCATTTATTTTATGACACCAACGCACACGTAAAATTTGTGAAGAACCTATTGAATGAGACATTGGGCTTCAGTGGAACAGATAGGCACACCTGAATCTACTCAGTCGTGACATCGATCACTGATGATAGCCCAAAAACAACATCCTTGTAGATAGAGAAAGAAGCACTGCTCATTTCTATGGAACGGGCGGCAGAAGACTTCGATCCATCTCAAGAATCTTTTCTATCAACCGATCTGTAGATTCCATAGTTATGTGAGTCGAATCGCGCCTAATTCAAGGAAACATCATAGAAATAGGATCTGAATGAGATTCCATAGAAGGTAAAATTAGGTTTCACCATTTCTCAAACACAACCCGCACATCCCACCCCATGAACCACATTTAGAATGTAATTTATTAAATAAATTCGAAAACATTTTTGAAAACATGGTTTTTGAAATAAAATAGATTTCCGACCAAATAGATAAATATGTTAAGATTTTCTTCAATAACATTTTCTTGATTTTATTAAGTAGAAAAGAGTAAAAAATGGTACTAATACATGGATACAAATTTAATAAATAATTTATAAGGAAAATTAGGAATGTACTTAATGGTTGTATCATTATATTTCATCCAAGAAATCATAAATGTAAACAATCATAATGAGTGATTATATTGTTTCAATATACTCTTATCACTTTATAACATGGGATCATACTCTCCATGTTAGAAAATAAAATTTAAAAAGCTTAAAATATCATAAAAATAAGGAGATTCTTTATATTACATGTAAAATGTAAGTATGTATGCATCATAAAATAATTTAGATCCATAACAAAACATGAGTTTGAAAGAAGACAAATTGAGACAAAACTATAATAGAAATTTAGTAACTTTTGAAACATAAACCTCATGAAAGAAAGATCATAAAATGGAAATTTAAATACCCATAAATTAATAATAATAGACATATAATACATTCATGGTATGTATATACACCACAAAAAATAATTTACTGGTTAATAAGGAATGTTTCTCAAGAAAATAAATTTGTGACGAAATTCTTTTACCTTGTTTCTTGACACTTTTCATACTCATACAAGATTTCAGTATAATAAATATATGTTTATTATAAATCTTATAAATAATAATATTGTTATATCAAATACCATATATGGTTTTTTATGTCCTTATTTTACCCACATGTTATCAATTCTATGTTAAGGTTTCACTTTAGGTAATATTCATTTTGTTATTTGGATATGCCTTAATTTTTTATATCTTGGTTCCTTATAATTATATAACAATTTATAGAATATAAATCATGATATTAATATTATTAATATTCATTATATTTTTATTATAATAATATATATGATATATAAGTGTGAAATGGAATATATCGTTCATGGACATGATAAGCTATACGTAAGCCTGAAAGATGTTTCTTTCGAAACTGTCGTATTGAATGATTTAAAAAATCACATATAAGTATCTATATATTTATATATACCATTATTTAAATAGAATTATTATATCATATATATCATATATTTCCACTAAACCCATCTATAATTATTTCCCTATAGAGTGTAAAAAAATAACATCGATTTGAGGGGCGGTAGTCTACACTTTCTCAAATAAAATTATCATATTTACAAAAAAATGGAAAGTATAAAGATATGTGTTGTAAAAGAATGAAATAAACTGAAATAAAAAATAAATATAATATATAAAAATATATAAATATATTTTTTATCAT
This sequence comes from Viscum album, assembly GCA_963277665.1. NCBI lineage: Eukaryota > Viridiplantae > Streptophyta > Magnoliopsida > Santalales > Viscaceae > Viscum > Viscum album. Next base: position 31,313 of record CAUJRU010001775.1, read on the forward strand.
AATTTTCACCATGAGGGGCGGTAAAGGAAAAATGAACAATCGTCGTTTTGTGAGGTGGTAGTCCGTTGTACGTGTAAACAACATGTTCATTACACATTTGATGGAAGTGTGCTTAAGTGTAAGTTGAACCCATATCATAAGAAAATAATTTTATATTGATATTATTGGTGTTTTTATATAATTATGGAATAATAAGAGATGAGTGGGTGGAGAATAGAAATAAAATAAAAGAACATGAGGAAGAATGTTACCCTTTATTTAGGTTACTCTGTTTGGTTTGCACCAAAGGTATTATTTGGATTGATTTATGAACAAGGGGAGGACTCTTGGATGAGGGGAAGTATGTGAAGGTTATATTTTCATAGATATTGGTTTAGAAAACATGGCTTTATATGTGTGCGTAAGTGGGAGGATAAGAGTCTTTTTTTAGTGGAGGAGGAGTGACACTCTTATAAATTTTGGGAAAAGGAATTCAATAGACATTTTTTGAACTCATGTGGATCCAATAATGGATCCAATTTGACAAAAGGGATTAGTGGGTCAATTCATGGATAGAAAATTTCTTATGGACCACTATATAGGTAATTTTTCCCCTTAAGATTAATGTTTAGTCCCTTATTAAGCCATATATTACCTTAAGCATTGTAATTAATTTTAATTTCCTTCACTAATAGTTTTGGTCAAAAACTAAGTTGAACATTATATAAATTATAAATTAAGATGATTATAAATATTGAATTCATTTTTCTAGATTATAATCACAAAAGTGGATGAAATTAATATAATTTAGTCCCGCTAACGGAACGACATTACGTGTATTAAAGTAAAAATGATGAAAAATTGCTATATTTTTATATCCAATTTCAATGTGAAATTGGATATAATGGCCTATATTGGATTAATTTATTAAAATATGATATAATTATATTCTTAAATCAATTTAAAATATAATTTAATCATATATAAATATATAATATGAACATCCATTTTGAATTAAAATTCAGTATTTATAACTATTCATCAAAAAATGAAGTTTCTCAAAAAAATACCAACATTAACCCTAAGATAAATTTCACATTAAAAATTCAAACATAATATTTTATTTATCAATTTAAATTTAAAAATGATTAGAAAAATTAATTTTATTATTTTTCAAAGAATGACATTAAAAGCAGTTCATTTGAGAAAATAATATTTTTAAACATATAAAGACTTTACTAAAAAATATATCCCTTGTTATAAATATTATTTATTTTTGTAAAAACATTATAAAAAATATTTGAAAAGTATTTAATAATATTGATATTAATGAGTTTAATGGAAATGTTATAAATATCTCATTTAAATTATTATAAAAATAAAAGGGATGTTTCGTAGAAACTCATTGTTGCTTGTATCATACACCAAGTTGGTGTTGTGTTTAATGTATGCTATGCTGATGTAGTGGGAAAGGAATTTTTGACTTAGTAAAATTAAATAAAGTAATAATAATAAATTCATTCAATAAAATGGCCTAGAAAAATATGGGGTGTAACATTATATGCCCATTAAAATGAATCTCTCCCTTAAAATTCGTCATTTGGGTAAAAGAATAAGGACACTACTACTTCATCATATCCTAATGTTCCTACATAGCTTCCAATAACTGATGATTTCTCCATAATATATTGAAAAGTATAGTGTTCTTGTTTCGTAGAACTTTCTCTATAAGATCCATAATTTCAACAGGTTGTTTTTCTTAAGAAAATCCTTCTCTAGTAGTATGACCTCTGAGTTCAGTACATGTGAAGGGTTAGGTACATACGTTTTCATGAGATATACATGGAACACATCATGGAATTGAGAGATATTTAGATAATGTTCTAAATTAAAGGCTACCATCCGGATACAATCAATAATTTCAAAGGGACTGATATAGTTGAGGCTCAGTTTCCCTTTCTTCCAAATTATCATATCTTTATTCTAGGGATAGATATATAGAAAAATCATCTCACTAACAAAAAATTATATATCACATTGTCAGATATCAACATAACTTTTCTTCCAACTATTAACTTCCTTGTTATGCTGTGTAATGGTTCAAACCTTCTCAGTCTTTTATTTAGATATCTCAGGTCCCAATAGCTTTCTTTGTCCAACTTCATCCGAGAACATTGGAGATCTTTATTCTTCCTCATAGAGGGATTTATACAGTTCTATATGAATACTTGATTGAAATAATTTTTTTAAGAAAAATAAAATAGAGGAATGTTTTGATCCCAACTATCTTTAAAATCTAATAAACAATATCTCAACATATCCTCTAGGTTTTTAATTGTTATTTGATATAGTACATAAATCTAAGGGTAATAAATTGATGTGAAACTGAATCCTATATCAAGTGATTGATGAAGAATTCACTATAACTTTTAGGTGATCCTTATACATCGATCAAATATAATGGAATGGGGTACTCCATGAGACCTTACCACATCATTTATATATATTAGGGAAATATGTTATTGGGAGAAGGCTTCTCTCATAGTGATAAAGTGTGGTTAATTTTTTAGGTGATCAACTACCACCCATATATAATTAATCCCTTTCGAGGTTTTTGGTAGTCCAATGACAAAATCAATAGTAATGTTATCCCATTTCCATTCTAGTATGGGTAATAGATGAAACATCTCTGTAGAAGTTTATTCTTTAGCCCTAACATAATGGCATAATAACTACTAAGATACAAAATCCACGATATCTCTCTTCATTTCATACCACCAGCTATATTCTTTCAAGTCCTTATACATCTTTGCTCTTCCAAGATGAATAGAGAAAGAATAACTATGAGTATCCTTTAATATCTCCTTTAAATATTGTATAGAAGTAATAGATACATGGTTCATGAACTTTTTCATTCCATCATGATCAAAGTTAATGTTACGAAAATTTCTAATTGTATGTTTCATCTCTACATCTTCCTTCAGCGACTCCTTAATCTTCTCCTAGATAGAGGGTAGAATATTCATTTTATAAAGAGAATATTTACACCTTCATTTACGATTTCAAGATCCATCCTTTTCAAATCCATTAATAATAAATATTTTTTATCATCATAATGGATAAGCTAGAATGATCCTTTTGACTCAAATCATCAACCGCCTTGTTCACTTTCCCAAGGTGGTAATGTATTAAGAAGCTATTATGCTTTATAAAATCTAAGCATCTTATATGGATCATGTTCAACCCCTTATGTGTAAAAATACATTTCAAAATTTTATTATTGTTATATATATAACACTTTTCTCCCTAAATATAATGTCTCCATATCTTCAATTAAAAAATTACCCCTGCTAACTCCAAATCATGAGTTGGGAAATGTTTATTACAAATCTTAAACTACTTAAAGACATAAGAAAAAACCATGATATTATACATAATAACACATCCCAATCTATTCATGGATTCATATCTATAGATTAAAAACCCTTATCCACTATAGGGTAATGTCATCATAGGCACGTTGACTAACCTTCACATTATATTATTGAAATCTTCCTCATATTCAACTGTTGAGGGAAACATGGAATATGATGTTATTAATATTATCATGACTTATTATATACTCTCTTTACTAATTTTATATGAAATGTGCACAAGTTTTGTGAAATAATAATGTTTTAATACTATGTTTAATTTTTGAGCATTTTTAGAAGTATTCCAATGGAGTCAGTTTACTATTTTATTTATAACTATCACCCTACCAATCAAAATTTGGTGTTACCTATTTTTTAGGATTCCTTATTCAATATAAAACATTTCATTATAATGTATCATGGTCCAATTATTCCATTTGAAGGCCCATATTGACCACACAAGAAGGCCAACAGAATCTATGAAGAAACTGGCCCCGCCATGAAGATTTAATTTCTGGCCTCAATCAGGAAGCCCTAAATCCGTTATTCTCATCCAATGTTCTAAAGAAAATATAAGGAGTCTTGGATAAAAATTTCAAAGCCCATCTCCAAAGAAAAGGGGCCCAAATGATTCATTTAATCTTAGCCCATCATTCTGGCCGAGAAATTAAAATTAGTACAGTATTGAAGGCATGTCTCATGATCAAGTAACGAAATCATGCTGAGATTGTTCAGTGTGAAATAGGAGATATAGGCAGCTGACTTTGTTGAAGTAAGCATTCATATTCTAAGTCATATTACCATTCCAAAATTCATTCACAGTATGTCCATCGAAAAAGCTTAGATTGAAATCGACAGTTTAACTTTTTTAAATAAAACTTCCATAACTTTGGATCCATAGTTCCAAATGATGCCACATTTTGAGAGAGGTTGGCCAAAATTAAGATATAAAACATTAATGAATGAGATATCTCGAGATTCAGCTATCTGGATGTCCAAATCATCGATCCAAGTGGAGGGACAGCTTGAGAATGCTAGTAGTCCACTTCCTTGAGCTTTAAATTCATCCCCCTACTCTACTTCAAAGGAGTTGGCCTTTCAGAAGAGAGGAGCACATATTGGCACGAACAAATACTTTCCAATGGATTGGGAGGATATTCCATACTCATGTTTTTACTTGAGAAATCATTCCTCCTTGCTTCTTTTCATTTACTTTTGTGTTGTTATTCATTTGTAATATTGTAAGTCTTTTTTTTGTAATTTTATTTTAATGAAAGTTTCTTCTTCAATATCTCTTAATCTCATACACCTTATGTAGTTTAATATTAATTTTATTAAAATATTTTAAATACAGTTGAATCCCCTTCCTTTCTTTTTATTCCTCATTCATTTGAAATCCTATTTTTAATTCTAATTATCGTTCGTGTGTGTGTGTTCGACGCACAAAGCTTTTCTTATCCAGTTCTTTTTGTTCTATTTCTAATTAATCACCATTTATGTATATTACCAGATTAAAAACTATATTAATGGCTGAGTAAGTCTATTATTGGGGTGAGTCAAAATTTGGGGATGTTAAGTGATTGGGAGTATTTTCTGGATGAATATTCTTCAAATTAACATTTTGTATGTTGGACTTAACATGTCATGGATTAATGACTGGTTTTGTTTAACGTGTGGTTTCCATGGATTATTGGAACCATAAATACAGTACCATCAACATGATCTAATTGAGATTAGAACCTTAAGTTATTTTAGGACTTGGATTAAAGCCTTAACTGTCACGAACCGGGCCGGGTCGCCATCCGACCCGGCGACCGACCCGATCCGCGACAAGGCCTGAAGGGCGTTCCCAATCCCCACGGGCTGGCACAAGTGCCCAGGTATCAAGAGTAACCTGTGGGAACCGTTTACCTGAAATGGTATAAGCAAACACTAACAAGATAATAAAAATGAAACTTGGAATCGACAACCAAAGATACCATAAAACTGAAAATCAAAATTTAAAGGTTTACAACTAGAACCAATGTCCAAAAATAAACGACAACAAAAGGGACTAAAACTATAACTCAAACCTCCAAGAGACAAGAGCGGTGTATCATCTGCACGCCACAACACCAACTTTCATGAGAAGGACACTAACAACTCGAACCACCAACACTGAGAACAAAGTCACAACCTGGAACATAGAAGAAACAGAAACTACATACACCCAAGGGTGTATGTAGGGTGTGAGCTAAAAGCCCAGTAGGATGCCACTGAGAAAAAGGTTCCTAGCCACAACATAAAAAGACAATTCAAAGTTCTATTCAGAATTATACTTTCAAAATACTTTTAAAGAAAACATTTATAGGCTAACTGCTAAAGAAAACACTAAAAAGGAACTCATTTCACAAACACGATTTTTAAAGAGGAAGAGGAAGGTTCATTGTGGTCACACACACACACACACACATACTCACACACACCCACCCACCCACACACACACACACAGGTGGTCCTGCATATTCCAACGGAAGTCACCACGCCATCGACGGTAGAGCACTATTGGTAAATCCCCTAAGGATCATCTAGCTCGAGTGGGACCCTAGAACCTCGTGTCTCGGTGAAACGTGGCTTAGAAGGCCACGACCCTCAGAAAACGTGGCTTAGAAGGACACGAACCTCAGAACACATGGCTTAGAAGGCCATGACCCTCAAATATCATATGTTTAGTTAGTGTTGCAATCGTTAATCCAGCTAAGTGAAACAGGGACGATACCCATCCGGTTCACTAGCGCACTAGTTCTAGTCCGCCCACCTAGATACCAAGGGTTTTCCCTTGTGCTCAATCAAATTTCACATTCACATAGTATATTTCTTTCTAATATCCCAGACCAAACCAGATATTTCCCACAAAAGTCACTATTTGTATACCCAAACTACTATTTTAAAAACTCACGCACACCAAAACCATTTTATCACATAGTTCAGACCACTTGCGTGACTTGATAAACTATTTAAACAATTTTAAGAACATTTCAAAATAGAACAATAAGGGTTTTCACGTGAGACATGTTCAATGTCACATGTAAGAATACCATAAAAAACTTAATTGACACATAATTCTGTCAAACACAACTCCCGCGCTCCACATATAATTTAATGAGTGCAATTAACAATTTATAACCTTTAAAATTAGAAAGCTAAGGTTTGCACCAGAACGATGAACTTGATTTCCTATACAAACGTCACTTTAAAACCAAAAGTGCAACTTATACAAACTAAAACACGTTTTACCATTGTTCAAACAATTTTCAATTTAATTCCAAAGGTACGCAACACAGAAAACACACCCAAAGTGACTCATTTTCATTGAAAATCTACATTTAATTACATAGACACCCCAAAGAACTTGAAACCACATTTCGCACCTACCAAACCACCCTGAAAACCTTACCAACCACATTCCACATCTCAAACGACACTTAATTAAACAATTTCTCAATTAGTAAAAACATAACATATGCATACCATAAGACCTCACTTTAAAACACAAAAATTTTAGATGCCAGAACCATTTGAAAATCAATTGTACATCCCAACCCTTCTAAAACAACATTCGCACCCCTAAAACATACTCAAGGTTCATAATAAAAATTAACACATCAAAATAGTTTACATTCTTTTGGAAAACTCAATTTAATAAAATTCATACCTGATGCATTCTTGAAAACACAATTTTCACGCCTTAAGAAACTAACTAAAACACGTTTGAAAATTTCAACAACACATCGCACATGAAAAACTTTGGAATTTACTTAAAAACAACTTAAATTTATCAATATGGATATCAAAGAACGTCCAAAATGAAATTTTCACCACAGAATTTATAATTAGAACACATTAAAATTTAATTAAGGAGAAATTTAAATCATATAATGATGGTATGGCATGGGACCACCTACCTTGTCATCGCAGACTTCAAAACTGTGGTGTGCAATGATAGTCGCACCTCAACCGCAACTCAAACAAAACCAAATCGACCCTTAGCAAACAATTGAACTAAAACATCAAGAATTAACCCAAAAATTTATTGAATTATTCAACCGAACCTAATGCGTACCATAAGCGAACCAGAGGTGAACCATAAATCATGAAATTGAACCAATACAAAATAAGATCAAACCCTAAAATCAGAACCTAAACCCGCCGGAAAAAGAAAATCCCAAAAAACAAGAGAAAAGGGTATACCATAAGAAGAGGGTGTCACGGCACGGCAAGGCTCGACCAAGGGGAAAGCGGGGCATGGCGCTAGGGGGGCTGGCGGCTTGGGTTCGACAGAGGGGTGTGTGGCGCCGGAGCAGGCTGGACGCCGGACGGAGTAGGGGCGGCGGTTCAGCCCGTTGCTGGAGGAAGCAGGAGGGCCGGTGGAGTGTGGTGCATCTCCGGATGAAAGTTGGTTGAGGGAAGTTGGGGGGTGATGGGGATTCCGTGCTAGAAGCAGGGGGGTTCGGTGGTCGGTCCATCAGACTGTGAGGGTGAGGAGGGCTCATGCGGGGCGGTGCGAGCAGTCGGCCGGGAGGGATTGCGGGACGTCAAAGGCTACTAGTCCGGTGGAAGACGCGGAAGGAGAAGGGAAGGGAGAGGAGTGAAATGGGAGGGAGGTGTGCTAGGGTTTTGCGCACAAGGGAGATCCGACGGGATTTGGGAGAAACAAAAGAGGGTAAAAAAGGTAATAAAAGAAATAAAATAAAAGAAAACTAAATAAAAACTAAAAACAAACTCAAACCATTAATAATAACCATTTTAATAATATTCTAAATAACTAAATTAAAACATTAATAAAAAGAATAATAGTAACAATAAGAATCTTAATAATAATAATAATAATATTATTACTATTATTATTATTAGAACTCATAATTCATTTTTTTCTTCCAATTTTATTTTGCACTAACTACCTCATTTATCTACTTAAATTATTTCTTTATGAAGGATCATTTTTATTTAATTAGTTGCACACCAAGCAGGCGTGCGGAGAACTGAGCAAGGTCACGCGGTGACCCAAGAAAGGTCGTGCGGTTTCGACAGCAGCAAGCTGGACGACGTAATGGCCAAAAAAAACAAGTGTGTTTCTAAAAAAAGGATTCAAAAATTTAAGTCGGGTTTCACCCAAACTCCCCGATACTAAGAGAAAAAAAAAGATAAAATAATTAATGTAAAATAGGCGGGTGTGACAATCCTCCCCACCATAAAGCTTTCCATCCCCGGAAAGCCACAACCAGAGTCGAACCCCAAAACAAAAAACCACACTCCCTTAAGGTTCAAAGGGAATCCCCACAAACATCAAGCAAAGAGAGGCAAAGAAAAATCATGCTCAGAGAGAGTGACTCAAAGACAACATCAAGAAATGCATAAAAATACTTTCTGATATGTGTCGCCCGCCCCAAAGAGCTGAAAACCCTCCAATTGATTGTTTAAGAAGATGAGCCCTCGCACCCACAGAAATCAACTTTACAAGCCGAAATTTCCTCAAGCACTATTAAACGAAAACCACACCATTTGGATAGAAAGAAAAACAGGGTCACACCACGTCCACGAAAGACTCTTTTCACTTATTACCAACCTATCTTTAGAAACAGAACCAAAAAGGTTAACGTGGGGAAGCCCGAGGGTCTCCCCACCATTAAGAACCTACTAACGCCTAGGACGGGACTGGAAAACCGATACGGGGAGGTTCGAGTGGACTCCGCATCATTAAAGAAAAGCCAAAACAGATTTATTCCAGAGACCTTTGTGCGAGACCCATCATGGGTCTCACCGCCACTAGAACTAACAGAGTATATAGAACTTCGAAAAAAATTCCCAATGGTGACCAAACACCCAACCACAAGGGGCGGGGAGGGAGGGGCCCGACCACTAGGCGTCAAAACCACGGCCGACCACAACCAACATCTCAAAATTTTCTGGATGAACAAAATTCCGATTTGAGACTAAGTTACCCAACAGACACTCATAAGGACCACTAAAGCGACTCCATCCAGTGGAACGCAACCCCCAAGACTTTAAGGCACAAGACAAACACGCCTCCACGTAGACACGAAAACCATATGCAACCAAACGGCCCATTCGGAGCAGAACAACCGTAGGAACAATTTAAACCACCTCTACTTTTAACATTGATGACAAAAATAAAGTTGGGCTCCCATAAACTCCCGGGGTTCCTGACCATGCGCCAGCTTCACTCCGAGGCCTATGGCTGGAGCCTTGATATTTGAAGCATCTCCTACCTCGCAGTCAGGTATTGAGGACTCCCATGTAAAGGTTCTCTTTTTAGTGTCACACACAACCTCACTGCAACTGAGACAACACCAGAAACACAACACATTACAACATCTCACAGATCATACACGGAACATTTACCATCACAAGGGCTGAAATGGTGGATGCACATCACCCTTTTTCACACTAAATGAGAACATGACATCACAAATTTTCACCGAGCATGATCGTTGTTGTTGAGAGGAACATTACACAGATAAAGACTTTAAACCGCGTCTTGAACAACACGTGGTTCCTGTAGACGACCATAGAAGCCTCATACGACTGGGTCTGCCCAACTAGTATCCTAACATGAACCCTTCCTTAAACGAAACAAACCAAAGACCACAGGTCATTTAGAATGATAGACCGCACTAACAAATTAGGGTTGCTTCCACCTTTTTCGCACTGGAGTCTCCTTTACCGTTTACAAACCACCGTTGACTATCAGAGGGACCTCACACTGCAAGACGTCATCGAACATGACCCTTACAGCCGATGTAAGTACTACAAAGCCCTTCAAGACACTGGTCAACACTGAAAATTCTGAACTGCCTTCACCCTTCCCCGTTGGATTTCCTTTCACTGTTTCCAGGGAAAACCTTCAAATGCAACGACGTCAAATTTCATCTCCAATGACTCAGACAACCAAAAGAAACCAAAACCTTATTCAACTCCCCTCGCATCTGTCGTCCCGCTGTGAGAGGATCTGCTTAGTTGTAAAAAGGAGAGGTGGGTTCAATTCTAGAATTCAAGAGAATATTCCTCTGATCAAATAGAGGGTCAACCAACGGCGAATTGCCCATGGCCACACTTTAATCACATTTCAACACTTTATGGGGGAGTACACTAGTTGAGAAAGAAAACCATGAACCCAACTAAACTGGTTCAGTGGTCAAGACATACCAGAAGCTCACACTAAACGTGCGGGGAAACCACAAAAAGGGATTCCTGAAGAACATTCAAAAGAATTCACTAACTACATGAAAACATACCAACTTACAAATAAGAATGCAAATTCAAGACACAAATCAGTCAAAAGGATTATCGGCTCGAAAAGCCTCACATCCAACCTTTACAAAACACAAGGACACGCCACAAAAACATCATTTACTGAAACACCAAATTTTCCTTTTTCGAAACATTTTGAAAATAAGCAAACCCAGTGGATTTCACCAACACCAATGGTGTCCCATGAGCCTCGCACATGCATGTTCTCGTGCCACACTGGCACCCACCTCATATCCATCCAAGCACTCATCCACTCGTGCCATTAACCAATTTATTTTCCCATATACACTCATGCATGTGGTTTCCCACGAGAACACCAAGGGTCAAAAACAAACCATTCCATTTTTTTTTCAAAACCAAAACATCCAACCCACACCTTTCAAACCTCAAACCTCATTTTCATTTTAAAGCGCTTCATTTAAAAATCATTTTCCATGTACAAAAAATTTTTACTTAAAAACCAAATTCTTACGAATCCAAAACAAAGAGACGAGAAATGACTCAAGAGAAAACATGTGTTAGAGGGTGACTGGAACGTATGGTTGGAGGCCATACGCCAGTCATGCCACTGCTACGGAGGGTATTCTAGGACAGCATCCTCGACTCCACATGGCTTTCCAGACCCTGTGAGCTCACTAAGACCACTGACCTTACCCCATTTTCATTTCGCATGGTCAAGATTAACTGCAATGACCAAAAACATAGACAAACCTCAACACACTTTGGTTACTTGAGTCCCACCGCGAGGTGTGTTAGCCAGTCACATTGCTCATAGCTAGAACACCGAGTTCCGACAACCTTAATTTTGGTTCACTCCGACTCTATCTCAAAAGAGAATGACCCAAGAGAGCAAACCCTTCTCCTCTGATACCATTTTGTCATCAACCAGGCTGGGTCACCATCCAACCCGGTGCCCGACCCAGTCTGCGGCAAGGCCCGAAGGGCGTTCCCGATCCCCACGAGCTGGCACAAGTGCCCAAGTATCAAGAGTAACCTATGGGAACGGTTTACCTGAAATGGTATAAACAAACACTAACATGATAATAAAAATGAAACTTGGAATCGACAACCAAAGAGACCATAAAACTGAAAATCACAATTTAAAGGTTTACAACTAGAACCAATTTTCAAAAATTAACGACAACAAAAGGGACTAAAACTATAACTCAAACATCCAAACGACAAGAGCGGTGTAGCATCCACATGCCACAACACCAACCTGCATGAGAAGGCCACTAACAACTCGAACCACCAACACTAAGCACAAAGTCACAACCTGGAACACAGAAGAAACAGAAACTACATACACCCAAGGGTGTATGTAGGGTGTGAGCTAAAATACCAGTAGGATTCCACTGAGAAAAAGGTTCCATGCCACAACATCAAAATACAATTCAAAGTGCTATTCAAAATTATACCCCGAAAATGCTTTTAAAGAAAACATTTATAGGCTAACTGCTAAAGAAAACACTAAAAAGGAACTCATTTCACAAACACGATTTTTAAAGAGGAAGAGGAAGGTTCATTGTGGGCACACACACACACACACATACTCACACACACACACACACACACACACACACACAGGTGGTCCTCCATATGCCAACGGAAGGCACCATGCCATCGATGGTAGAGCACTATAGGTAAATCCCCTAAGGATCATCTAGCTCGAGTGGGACCCTAGAACCTCGTGTCTCGGTGAAACGTGGCTTAGAAGGACACGACCCTCAGAAAACGTGGCTTAGAAGGCCACGACCCTCAGAACACGTGGCTTAGAAGGCCACGACCCTCATATATCATATGTTTATTTAGTGTTGCAATTGTCAATCTAACTAAGTGAAACAGGGACAATACTCATCCGGTTCACTAGTGCACAAGTTTTAGTCCGCACACCTAGATACCCAGGGGTTTCGCTTGTGCTCAATCAAATTTCACATTCACAGAGTATATTTCTTTCTCATATCGCAGACCAAACAAGATATTGCACACAAAAGTCACTATTTGTATACCCAAACAACCCTTTCAAAAACTCACGCACACCAAAACCATTTTATCACATAGTTCAGACCACTCGCATGACTTGATAAACTATTTAAACAATCTGAAGAACATTTCAAAATAGAATAATAAGGGTTTGCACGTGAGACATGTCCAATGTCACATGTAAGAATACCAAAAAAACTTAATGCACACATAATTTTATCAAACACAACTCCCGTGCTCCATATATAATTTAATAAGTGCAATCAACAATTCATAACCCTTAAAATTAGAAAGAAAAGGTTTGCACCAGAACGACGAACTCAATTTCATATATGAACGTCACTTTAAAACCAAAAGTGCAACTTATACAAACTAAAACACACATTTTCCCATTGTTCAAACAATTTTCCATTTAATTCCAAAGTTACGCAACACGGAAAAACACACCCAAAGTGACTCATTTTAATTGAAAATCTACATTTAATTACATAGACACCCCAAAAACTTGAAAACACATTTCGCACCTACCAAACCACCCTGAAAACCTTACCAACCATATTCCGCATCTCAAACGACACTTAATTAAACAATTTCTCAATTAGTAAAAACATCACATATGCATACCACAAGACCTCACTTTAAAACACACAAATTTTATTTTCCAGAACCATTTTAAAATCAATTTTGCATCCCAACCCTTCTAAAACATCATTCACACCCCTAAAACATACTCAAGGTTCATAATAAAAATTAACACGTCAAAATAGTTTACATTCATTTGAAGTACTCAATTTAATAAAATTCGTACCTCAAGCGTTCTTCAAAGCACAATTTTCACACCTTAAGAAACTAACTAAAACACATCTGAAAACTTCAACAACACATTGCACATGAAAAACATTGTCATTTACTTAAAAACAACTTAAATTCATCAATATGCATATCAAAGCACGTCCAAAATGAAATTTTCATCACACAATTTATAATTAGAACACATTAAAATTTAATTATGGATCAATTTAAATCATCTAAAGATGGAATGGCATGGGACCACCTACCTTGTCATCACAGACTTCAAAACTGTGGTGCGCAACGACTGCCTCACCTCAACCGCAACTCAAACAAAACCAAATCGACCCTAAACAAACAATTGAACTAAAACATCAAGAATTAACCCAAGAATTTATTGAATTCTTCAACCTCACCTAATGTCAACCATAAGAGAACCAGAGGTGAACCATAAATCATGAAATTGAACCAATATAAAATAAGATCAAACCCTAAAATCGGAACCTAAACCCGCTGGAAAAAGAAAAACCCAAAAAAACAGGAGAAAAGGGTATACCATAGGGAGAGGGTGTCATGGCATGGAAAGGCTCGGCCAAGGGGAAAGCGGGGAACGATGCTAGGGGGGATGGCGGCTTGGGTTTGACAGAGGGGTGTGTGGCGCCGAAGCAGGCTGGACGCCGGATGGAGCAAGGGCGACGGTTCGGCCCGTCGCTGGAGGAAGCAGGAGGGCCGGTGGAGTGTGGTGTCTCTCCGGATGAAAGTTGGTCGAGGGAAGCAGGGGGTGATGGGGAGTCCGGGATAGAAGTAGGGGGGTTCGGTGGTCGGTCCGTCGGATGGTGCGGGCGAGGAGGGCTCATGCGGGGCGCTGCGAGCAGTCGACCGGGAGGGAGTGCGGGGCGTCGTAGGCTGCTAGTCCAGCAGACAACGCGGATGGAGAAGGGCAGGGTGAGGAGTGAAATGCAAGGGAGGTGCGCTAGGGTTTTGTGCACAAGGGAGATCCGATAGGATTTGGGAGAAACAAAAGAGGGGGAAAATGAAATAAAAGAAATAAAATAAATGAAAAATAAATAAAAACTAAAAAAAAACTCAAACCATTATTAATAACCATTTTAATAATATTCTAAATAACTTAATTAAAACATTAATAAAAATAATAATATTAACAATAAGAATCTTAATAATAATAATAATAATAATAATAATAATAATATTATTATTATTATTATTATTAGAACTCATAATTCATTTTTTTCTTCCAATTTTATTTTGCGCTAACTACCTCATTTATCTACTTAAATTATTTTTTTTATCAAGGATCATTTTTATGTAATTAGTTGCATGCCAATCAGGCGTGCGAAGAACTGAGTGAGGTCGTGTGGGGACCCAAGAAAGGTTGTGCGGTTTCGACAGAAGCAAGCTGGACGACGTAAAGGCCAAAAAAAGAAGTGTGTTTCTAAAAAAAGGATTCAAAAATTTAAGTCGGGTTTCACCAAAACTCCCTGATACTAAGAAAAAAAAGATAAAATAATTAATGTAAAAGAGGCGAGTGTGACATTAACACTTAGGAATTCTAATCAACGTTATCTTGTGAAGTGAGGGTTATTTTAAATCAAATATAAAGAAAAGCTCAATGATATCAGAAGATTAACTCCCTAAAAAAACCTCACCCCAATCATTATAAATTTGTTAAATCAATATTAATCAATCAATCTTTACATAAGCTCCACCAAAAAACCCCCCAATCAGAATACAATCAACTAACAACAAACGACTATTAAAAAGTATCATCATTGAGGATTCAACCTGAGTGTTACTATACACATTAGCAGAGAATCAAAACTTTTACAGGTTGATAGGCAACAATCAACCATGTTTCAAATGGTGCCATTGCTGGGGATAGTTCATTATGTAGTCATTAGTTTCTGGTTATTGTAGAAAAACAAAAAAAATGTTTTAAAAAAATTGAAAAAAACTACAAAGAGAAACCCACCTTCTCATAAAAATCATAAATGGAAAACACAAAGAAAAAAACTATCTTTATCTTTCTACCAACTCTTGATCCAATACTTCTATGAGGGATTATTGGATATGGAGAGAACCCTCATTGATGCTGCAAGTGGTGTTTCTCTTGTTGATAAAACTCCCACAGATGCAAGAGATCTTATAAGCAACATTGCTGCAAACACACAAAAATTCAATACTCGAGCACATGATCAAGAAAAATAAGTCCAAGAAAATCAATCCATAGAGATGAAAAAGATGATAGAGTGGATGAGTGAACTTATAGGTCTTGTGTGACAACTATTTGTGGCTACCAAATCCCCAACCTCATCTTCTCTATAATCAATGTTTCATTGACCTATCAAAAATTATGGAATCTGCAACTCACCTACTCATCCAACTAACACATGTCCACAACTTCAAGAGGATCAATCCGATTCATCAGGACCAATGGAGCTCAATGAAACATATGCTCAGCGGAACACCAACCCTCAACTACCAGGTCAGTTCATTAGAAACTTCAACCAACCTCAATTTGAGCCCTTCTATTCTTCCTATAACCAAGGTATGAGGTATGGTAATTCTGTCTCTCATCCCCCTTTATTCTCTCATCAAAACCCAAACCAGTTCTTATATGGTCAAGGTGTTGGTAAATTCCAACAACCTTATCCTTTTATTCCTCAACCTCAAAGGAACAATCCTCCTAATGGATTCTACTATCCTAACGAGCCTTCCCAATTCCCAAAACAATACAATCACTTTCCCAAGAACCAAAATCAAGGTAATCCCAATTCAGGACAAGACTATTCTTCCAAGAAACCATGGGAATGATTTGTTGAAGATCTTTCCTCCTTCACCCATTCTAGTCTCAAGAACATTGAAACCCAAATTGGTCTACTTGCATCCCACCTTAGTCAGCAACAACCATCTAATTCTTCCCAACTTCCAGCTCAACCATTACCTAACCCCAAGGGTTATTTAAGTGAAATTGCACTTAGATCGGGAATGAAAATTTCTATGCCTCGTGTTTATTCCTCCATCCCTCCTTTGAATGTTGACCTATAAAATGAAAAGAAAAATAAATATGAAAAGGAACCTGAAGCCATTCCCTCACCTCCTTCCATTCCACTTAAGAATCTAATTCTTTTTCTTCAAGCTATTTCTAAGACAAAGAAGTCCTTTGAACCTAATCCTGAAATGCTTCACATCTTCAGATGTGTTGAAGTCAACATTCCCCTCTTAGATTCCATTAAACAAATCCCTAAGTATGCCGTGTTTCTTAAAGAATTGTGCACCCAAAAGAGGCAACCCAGGACCCTTGAATTTTTTCCACCCAGCAGTCTATTCATATAAAGTGAAAATATCCAGGAACCTTTATAGTTCCATGTGAATTTGGAATTTCAAAATTTGATGATGAACTCATAGACCTAGGAGCCTCAATTAATGTCATGCCCAAATCCATATTCTCCAACCATGGTCTAGGTCCGTTTCACCCAACAGGTGTTGTTATTCAATTATCTAATCGAAGCACTGGTAGTCCTAAGGGTATAATTGAGGATTTCTTTGTCTGATTCAATGATCTTATCTTCCCAGATGACTTCTATGTCCTTGACATAGAAGGTGAGACAACTTCTTTCTAATGTCCTCTGATTTTAGGAAGAACATTCTTCATGACATCTAATACCAAAATTTATGTCCATGCTGGCATCTTATCCATGGAATTTAGTGACCAACTGGTCAAGTTCAATATATTTCAATCCATGCAATACCCATTAGAGAATGAATCTATATTCTCTATCCATTCTTCTGAAACTATCTCTAAGAGTGTATTGAATCCCAATCCATCATGTCCTACTTGTCTACTGATGGAGGAGTTTTTAAGTATTGCATCCACATCAACCAAGTCATCAATAGAGAAGTTGATTTTGACATTAGAAATGCAAACTCCGTTGATCTAAAGGATCTTGAAATCTCTTTAGAATCTCAACTTGCCTCTAATCTCTACTTATCCATCATGGATGATAATGAGGAAAATGAACTAGAATTCTCATTTGTTGATTCAAATCAGTTTATCCAACATTCATCATTTCTTATATGTGATTATAAAAATTCTGTTATATGTGAGTTTTACCCTAAACAAATGTGTTTATATTGTCCCATTGAGAGTGAAGGTTGTGCGATTTGTTCCCTAATTAATAAAGTGATCACTGGTGAGGTTGAAATTGACTATTCTTTGGCAAACAACATTGAAATAAAGGATATTAAAAATTTTATATAGTCTTATGACTCCACTGATCCTCATTACTCTACATTGATATGTGATGAAATAAATGAGTCCAAAATAATTGGGATCTCATACTGTGGTTTTGTGTTATCTAATCCTTACATAAATGAACCATCATAATTGAGACATATTTTTGAATTTCCAATCATATAAAACCATCACTTTGTGGAAAAAATAATTCCTCACGTTGAAGGCCAAAAGAAGGATTGTAGTATTCCTTTTCCCCCCTCATTGAATTGAAAGCACACCATCAAGGAAGGGGATAAATTATCCAATGTACAATAAGGCATCCCAAAGGAGAAGTTTTTCTGGAAGCACTCTAGAGTTGAGAAAATATGGTGGCCACCATCAGACTATGGGTAGTCCAATGCATCTTTCTAGCTGTAGACAAATAAATGAAGTGCTTCTTGGAAGGCAACCCATGTTTTTTTATGAAAATTTAATTACTTTTTAGTTTTTCATTAGATGAATAATGATTTTTATTTTTCAGATAACATCCCACAATCCTTGAACAACATCAAATTCCATCGAATCCAAAAATTATCTAGTTTACCACCACTAGAATGGAGATGGAGACCCACCAAATCCAAACTAGGGGGAACCTCCTTACCTTTAACTCTCTCTCTATCTCTTCCTCTATCTCACTCTTTCTTCTTATTCCTCTCTATTTAATTTTTTACCAATTTCTTCATCAAACACTTTCTTTTTTACATTATCTTTTGTGTCAGTGTGTATTTAAATAAAACACTAAAAAAATATAAAAAACTGTAAAAAAAGAGTCATACTTACTCACCTTCAATTTTCAAATTTGGTCCACCCATTTTGGAGAGTCAAAATACATGGTTTCAACTCAAATTTTTTTTGTTTTCATCATATATTTTGATAAATAATATTGTTTCAAACCCAAAAAAATTTGAATGCTCACTATTTGATTTGGAAAATGATTTTCCCCGCCTGTGAGGACAACCATTTGCTTTCATGATAAGGCTACCTATGGCCATCTTTTCAAAGTGTGTGTTTTTCACCTCCATTTTTGAATCTTGAGTTCATGGATCTTCAAGATGAATTTCCTACTTTAGTTTTCATTAATATGATAGAGGCATTTACTGAACCACATGACAATTATTATAGCCTAATAGCCTCCCATTTACCATAAATTAATCAAACTTTTGAAAGCCCCTTCAAGCCTATGAAAACCGTTTCTCTAATAGCTACATTACAAGCCCAGTACCATTTCCCACCCAATATCAACATAGATTTTTATTGCATAATTTTTTGAAATTTAAATGTGGGTGTGGGGAATGGATTTCATTGTTTGGGTACGCTTTTATTTATTTTTAATGAGTTATCATCTTCTTGAGTGAAAGAATCCATTTCAGTGTGGGGGACAGGTTTTCATTCAGTGTTTTTTGGGGAATGTAATGTACTTTCATTTATGTAATTTTGTAAATTTTATTGACAAGTGTTCAAAATAAAAAATAAAAAAAGAACAAAAAAAATGGGTTGTGTCTTGGGTAGGTCAAAAATCACTCTTCCTCAAACTTTGATCTTGTTATAATTATTATAATTAGTGTTATGAGGAGATCAATCATGGGTTGGGAGATGAGTGTGAGATATATTTCAAGTTCAACTTTTGATAAAAAATAAAAAAACAACACTTTCATTATATTATTATGTTATTGGGAGACATTTTGTGTTTTGTAAATATTCCATATTCTCATTAGCTTCATATTTTTTTCCTCTCTTGTTCCTTTCTTCACACAATCATTCCCTTGTAAATATGTTTTTTCTTTTCCTTCCATGTTTTATTTCAAAAAAATGTGTATTTATTTTTCCATGTTGGTATTTTACCTCATTTTTTCCTATCTTTTGGATATCAACATCCCACCGTCCTATATCCACAGAAAACTCCCTAAAAGAACTCTTTATTTTTGAGAACTTTAAGATAGGAAGTGGAAGCTGAGAGCTTTACAAACTCTAAGATTTTCACTTTTGGTTGGTGAATGAGTGAATCTCTATAAATTAATTTCATCATCTAGAAAGGAGTTAGTTTTGTGTGCCACCATTTTCTATTTCTAAATTTGAGCATGAAAAAATGAATTTTTTGGGAACATTTTTTTTCTAACAACTTGTGGTGGAATTCAATATGGATGAGTGAAATTGTTTAAACCTCCCCTGATTGAGGGAAACAAAAATTTTAATATTTTTTAGTGAGTGAAAATGATTTTATATTTGTTTCACATTAGGACATGCACAAGACTAAGTGTGGGGGAGTTAATGTTATTAATATTTTCATGACTTATTATATAATCTCATTACTGATTTTATATGAAATGTGCATAATTTGTGTGCAATATTAATGTTTTAATACTAGGTATAATCTTTGAGCATTTTTAGAAGTATTCCAATTGAGTGAGTTTACTATTTTATTTATAACTATAACCCTACCGGTCCAAATTGTGTGGTTTATATTTTTTTAGGATTCCTTATTCAATATACAACATTTCATTAGAAGGTATAATGGGCCAATTCATCCATTTGAAGGCCCATATATACCACACGAGAAGGCCTACATAATCTTTGAAGAAATTGGACCAGCCATGAAGATTTAATTTCTCGGAAAAATCAAGAAGTCTAAATTCTTATATTCTCTTCCAACGTTCTGAGGACAATGTAAGGAGTCTTGGATAGAAATTTCAAGTCCCAAATCCAAATACAAGGGGCCCATATGAATCATTTAAACTCAACCCGTTATTCTGGCTGGGAATTAAAATCATTATAGTATTCATGATATGTATCCTGATATAGTCATATAATCAAGATGATATTTTTTAGTGTGAAATAGGAGATATATGTGGCCTAAGTTTTTGAAGAAATCATTCATATTTGAAGGAATCTTCCTATTCCAAAATCCATTCACAAATTGGCCATTGAAAAAGCATGGATTGAAATGGGCAGTTTAACCTTTTTTAATCAAAATGATATAACTTTGGATTAATATTTCCAAATGATGCCAAATTTTGATAGAGGTCGGACAACATTATTATCTACAACTTTTAATATGGAGATATCTCGAGATTCAGCTTTCTGAATGTCCAAATCGTCGAAACAATTAGAGGGACATATTGCGAAGGCCAACAGTCCACATCCTTAGGTTATAAATTCATCCCCCACCTCTCCTTCAAAGGATTTGGAATTTCGGTAGAGATGAGCACATATTAGCATGACCAATGACTTTCCAAGGGCTTTAGAGGATCTTTGATACTCATGTTTTTACTTGAAAAACCATTCCTCCTTACTTCTTTTCATTTACTTTTGTGTTGTTCTTCGTTTGTAATATTGTAACTCTTATTTTTGGTAATTCTGTTTTAATGAAAGTTTCTTCTTCAATATATCTTATTTGAATCCACTTTCTATAGTTTCATATTATTGTTCTTAAAATATTTTAAGTACAGTTGAATCCCCTTCCCCTCTTTTGCTTCCCAATTCAATCAAAATTCTATTTTTAATTCTAATTATCGTTTGTGTGTGTCTGTTCGACGCACAAATCTTTTCTTATCCCGTTCTATTTGTTCTATTTATAATTCATCACCATTAACATATATTACCATATTAATAACTATATTAATGTATGAGTAAATATATTATTGGCGTGAGTCAAAATTTAGGAATGTTAAGTGATTGAGAGTATTTTCTCGATGAATATTATTAAAATTAACATTATGTTTGTTGGACTTAACATGTCATGGATTAATGACTTGTTTTGTTTTACATGTGGTTTACATGGATTATTGTAGCCATAAATACAGTACCATAAAGAAGCTCTAATTTAGATTAGAACCCTAAGTTATGTTAAGGCTTGGATTAAAGCCTTAACACTTAGGAATTCCAATCAATGTTATCTTCTGATGTGGGTATTAATTTAAATGAAATGTAAAGCAAAGCTCAAGGATATCAAAAGCATAACTCCCTAAAAATGAAATCATCCCAATATTTATAATTTTTTTTAAATCAATCTTAATCAATCAATCATTTCATAATCTTTGCAAACAAACCCCCCATTTAGAATACAAACAACTAAAAAAATGACTATTAAAAAGTATCATCACCGAGGATTCGACATGAGTGCTGCTATACACATTAGCAGAAAATTGGAACTTTGACCGGTCAATAGGCGACAATCGGCCGTGCTTTCAACATCCTTCCATGTTAACATGGATAAGGGATTTTATAATCCTAATAAATTCATCACAAACCATCGATAATATCTAGCTAAGCAATGAAAACTACAAATCTCCATCACTGTGGTCGGTCTAGGCCAGTCTTTAACAGTGACTATCTTTGATGGATATAATTATATACCATATATTGATATTATTTGACCCAAAAAATGAAGCAATTTTCATCCAAAATTCATACTTCAAGTTATCTTCATTCTATTCCTTTCTCTTTGAATAGATAAGAATATAAAATATAATGACTACCATAAACTGGTCAT
Source organism: Viscum album (assembly GCA_963277665.1). Taxonomy (NCBI): domain Eukaryota; kingdom Viridiplantae; phylum Streptophyta; class Magnoliopsida; order Santalales; family Viscaceae; genus Viscum; species Viscum album. The sequence goes on from CAUJRU010001775.1 coordinate 53,571, forward strand.
GGTAATCTCAAAGGACTCTATTATTAAATCCATCAAGATTGATGGGGAATTATTATGACAAAATTGTATCACTACATATTCATTGTGTACATACCTTTTACAGAATGTTGTCTTGGCTATATCCTCTATATTTATAACAACCCTTCTATTTAATTCACACATAAAAATAATTTATTACATAAATTTTTCACTTGATACAACATAAACGGACAAGACAACTATTGTCTTTGGGGATTAGGAACATTACATAACAACTTAAATCATTAAATACACATCTTTATTGAAAACTTATTTTACATGACAACAACATTCCGTGGTACTTATCATTGCATGGGATAGCCAGAGAAAATTAATACAAAAAGGTTGAGCTATAAATTCCAGTAAGGGAGTAAACAAGGCATAACATAAAGAATACAGTACATGTTAAGCAATAGGCATATTAATGGAGAATAATAGAAACTTGAACATAAGGACATGATATAGCATTATTATTATAACATGAACATGTGGAAAAACATTTAACATGATATTAGCATGAGCCACATCTCATTGCACATGGACCATGACTAAACCCTTGTTGCCCTTAAATTAGCATGAGTAATCCATAATTGCACATGGCATGTCATGATACTATTCTTTAACCAATTATCTGGAGTGCTATTAGGGTGCACCCTTCTTATTCATTTCATTTCATGTATAATTATGACACATAGATCATATAACCTGGATTCATTAAACATCACAATCTATTCCATGATAATTTTTTTAAAATTCTTACATGAAAATGAATAATAAGTAAGTGAATGTGAATAAATTTGAATAACCTTGATAGAGAAACGGGCATGGTATTCACTACACAATGACTTTGGCTTTGAAAATCATGGTTCAATTTTGGTAGCATAACGATGTGACATAAAAATTCATAAAAATGGATGATGAGGGAGAAAATGATATATTATAATATTTACATGTAATATAAAGTATGGGGGTCATATAGATACATTTACCAACCTATTTAATAGAATTGAGATTCAAAATATAAAAGAATTTCTTGAATGTAAATTAGGAGAGAGAAATCTCTTACAGTATATCAGTATGTAATAGGTGTAAATGGGATGCATTAATGAGAGATAAAGGGTTCTATCATCATTAAAACACAAGGAGGGATGTATGAGGTAGGTGAAAAATAATACCCCAACATTTTTATTTGAAAGTAAGAGTGAATTACAACATAATGAAACTTGGATAAAAATGAGAAACGAAGGAAGCTCTAACTTAGAAATGTGATCCAAAAGGCTTGGGAGAGGATTGAGAGAGGATTATACAAATCTGGGGGCACCTTTGGTGGATTCTAGTGAGAGGATCTAATAGTTTGGTTGAGCTCCAAATTGTTTTAGTGAATAGTAATGGGAGATTGGGTGGTATTATATTGGAAAGGAGATGAAATTCTTTATTATATTGGTTTTGGACACCACACATTAAAGTAATCAAAACCACAAATCAACCCATTGTTTTCCCCATGGTTTTTACCAAATGTGAGTGGAAACAATTATTTTAAAAGGAAAATGGCCTAAATTATTAAAATATTAGGCATTCATAAGTGGAGGTGAGTCACACTCTCATAGAAATCATTTTAAAATGTTAAAATGTTTTATAAATCATTGAGGGTCTACTAAGGCACCATAAAACTAATAAAAAAAATTTAATCACTTTATTTTAAATTTAAAACATAAATTTTGTCAAAAATCCTTTTTATAGTATTCTATGACATTCCAATTAAGTAATTATGATGTCATAAAACACAATATATATTTAAACGATGTTTAATTTTTACAAAAAAAATCGACTCTCTCAGAAAATTATGAAAAATTCACTGTTAAATAATATTGATTTCCTGAATCCAAAAAAAATATTCATTTTATCTCTGTAAATTTATAATTATGTGAATTTTTTACTTTTAAAATAGAAACCTACCTTTATCAAAAATTCATTAGTTTTTTCAAAACAACTTTCAAACCATAATAAAAATTACAATTTTATTCATATAAATTATATGATCATTTTTATTTAATAAAAAGTAATTTAGTAACAATATTTTATTAAAATAATTTGTAATTAAAAAATCCATTAATTTATCAAAATATATTTATTAATTGAATTTAGATATTAACTAAAAATACTACTTGTGCACAAAGTAATAATAACAAAATGAATGTATATTATTTATTATATACAAAAAATAATATACGTAATCATAGTTCTAGGTTATTGATACATAAACCCTTATAACACTTTCATAAGATCTAAGTGTAATGTGTGTGATGGTAAGAGACTCTTGGGGTGGCTCAGATAACATTTCCTGGGTGGTAATCTCTTTTAACATCCACTTCTCCCCGTAGGTGATTCCATTCAATCTTAATGTGTTGAAACTCAGTTTGGGCTTAATCAGGAGAGAATCCCTGTGACACTACCTTCTTTCTGAGCTCCAACAAATGGGCTTCATATAGATCAATTATACTATATGGGGCCATCACTTCCTTTGTCTGAGTAAATTGTATTTTTTAAAGACCTATATTTATACTAATCATGTGATCACTGTTGAACCAATATATTATCAAAGGTAAAAATTATTAACGGTATTTTAAAATCCAAAAACATAAAACTAAGGAATTTTATATATTATATAATCATTTTACATAATAATACGTTTAATTAGATTACGAGGAATATTAATTAATAAAAGTTTTGGTCATTATAATATTCCCTCCTTAATAATTTTCTCCCGAGAATTTTCCTTTTTCCACACTAAATAAGATTAGGATATATCTACTTTAAAAATTCCTTCTATTCCCACATTTCTTCATCAAACTTGTGTTTTAGCCACAACAGATTGACAAGGGGAGTTGTCTTATTTTGTAAAACATTTTCCCTACAATCTAAGATCTTCACCATCTTCTCTTCATAGGAGAGGTAATTCTCCAATGGTACCACCTTTGGATTGAGTACATGTGATGGGTCTGGTATAAACTTCCTCAAATGTGATACAAGGAATATATCAAGTACTTGAGATTTGTTCAGTGGGAGTTCTAGTTGATAGGACACTGCTCGAATGCAATCATGGGCCTCAAAAGGGCCGATGTACCTTGGACTAAACTTTCCTCTCTTCCCAAATCTCATACCTCTCTTTTACGGTGATTTGCATAGGAATACCATTTCTCTAACATCAAACTCCAGGTCTTGTCGACGATTATCAGCGTATCTCTTTTATTGACTTTGAGAAAAATTTTTGTATTGTTGGATGGTGTTAACCTTCTCCAACATTGCTTCAACCATTTTTGAACCTATGAGTTTTTTCTTCCCAACTTCATCCCAATATTCCAGTTTTCTTAACCTCTTCACATAAAGGTCTTCATAAGGATCCATTTGGATGATTGAGTGGAAATTTTTATTTAATAAGAACATAACCAGAGGAAAATGGTGATACCATCCTCATTTTATGCCCTTTGGGAATACTCCAAACATATCCTCAAGTGTATATATTGTCCACTTAGATTTGACTTCAGTTTGAGGATGATGAGCCATACTGAATCTCAGATCAGTATTCAGATCATGTTGGAGACTCTTCTAGAAATTAGAGGTGAATCTTAGATCTCAATCAGATACAATTGATAGAGGTACTCCATTCAGCCTTTCCACTTTTCTGATGTCTATATGTGCCAGTTGATCCAATGAAAAATCCTCTCTAATTAAAATAAAGTGTATAGTCTTTGTAAGACCATCCACAATAACCCGGATAGAATTGTTTCCATTGGATGTCTTCGGAATACCAGGGAAAACATCCATGGTGATGTTTTCCCATTTCTATGTATGTATAGGTAATTTTCACATCATCCCCTCAGACTTCGGTCTCGTAACCTTCACTTGCGAACATACTAGGCACTTTGATGTATAATCAATGATCTCATTCATTATGTTATCCCACAAACTATGATCTTAGAGATCTCGATACATCTTTCTATTTCATGGGTGAATGGAAAAATTCAAACTATGTGAATCATCTAAAACTTCTTTTGTTAAATACGGACTTGATGAAACACATAGTCTTGATCCAAATTCACAATTCCTTCTTCATTCAAATTGAACACTAAGGATTTACCATTTCTGATAGTTTACACTTTCTTCTGAATTACCGGATCATCCTTTTGAGCATCCTTTAACCATTCTAAAAGAGGCAATTGAGAAATAATTTGTGAATAGAGTGATGATGTTCCATTATTTATGATACCCATGTCCATCTACATTAAATATATTAATATTGGATCCTTTACAATTATCAACAATGATATAATTGTGGGGTTATTTCTACTTAGAGCATCTTCCACCTTGTTAGCATTCCCAGGGTGGTAATGGATTGAGCACTCATAGTCTTTGATCAGCTCAAACCTTATTTGTTGGTGCATATTAATCTCTTTCTATATGAATATATACTTGAGCTTTTTGTAATCCATATATATTTCACAAACCTCCCCAGAAGGTAAGGTTCCCAAATTTTAAATGCAAAGATTACTACATCCAACTACATATCATGTGTTGGATATTGTTTCTCATTAATATTCAATTTTCTAGAAGCATAATCAATTACTTTGTCATTTTTCATCAATACACATCCCAGAACCTCCATTGAAATATCACTAAATAAAACAAAAAACTTATACACTTGTGGGTAGTGTGAGAATGAGTGTAGTGATAAGCCTCCTTTTCAACTCCATGAAGCAATCTTTGCATTCACCACTCTAAGAAAACTTTACTCTCTTCTGAGTTAGATTGGTAAGTGGGTTGGAAAATTGTGAGAAATTTCTCAAAAATAAGCAATGATATCCACCTCACCCTCATAAGCTAAGAATATCTTTCACTAATGCTGGATTTGGACATCCCTAAATTGCAGCTGTCATGGGGGTTCTGACAGATATCCTAACTATTGTGATGATATGACCTATGAATGGGACCTCTTTCAACCAGAACTCACACTTTTTGTACTTTTCGTAGATCTTCTCTTTTCACAAGGCCTTTAATACAATGCTTAGATTCTCATTATACTCATCCTAGGTTTTGGATTATATTATAATATCATCTATAAAGATTGTCAAAAATTGGTCGAGGTAATCTCTAAATACACTATTCATTAAGTTCGTTAATATTCCTGGAGCATTAGTGAGTCCAAAAGGAAATACTGTGAATTCATAGTACTTGTACCTTGTATGAAAAGCAGTCTTGGGAATATCCTCCTTCTTCACCCATAAATGGTAATATCCCAACCACAGATCCACCTTAGAGAAGTATTATGCTCCACATAGTTGATTAAACAATTCAACAATTCATGTAAGAGGATAATTTATCTTTATCATGATTTTTTGAGCTCACGATAATCAATGCAAAGGTGCATTGACCCATCCTTCTTCTTGACGAGGGGATTGGGGAACCCCGTGGTGAAGCACTTGGGCGTATAAACCCTTTATCTAAATTCTCATGTAGTTATTTCTCAAGATCCTCAAACTCCACAATATCCAATCTATATGGAGTGTTGTATATTAGAAGTTCCCTACGTGTATGACCAATAAATAATTCAACATCTCTTCTTGGTGAAAGACCCAGAAATACCTCAGGAAAATCATTAATGAATTACCTCACAATAGGCCCGTCTTCAAGGATGGTTGCTTCCTCATACTCAATCATCAAAGCATGATAAGTGTGATCATAGGGAAGTAATATACACTCTTGATATGATGGTTATAAAGAATACTAATCCACATACTAGCACGTTTATCAAATCGGGGGGTCGATTCTCTATATAGAGAGTGATTTCTCTCTCACAACAATTTATGCTGGCTCTATATATTGAAAGCCAATCCGTACTAATAATTTCATCAAATTCTACCAGATGGAGTTTGATGAGGTTCGTAGGGAAGTTCAATCCACAAGTTAAGACTTGAGAGGAGTTATATTCATGGGATGCATTGATTACCCCATTTTTCTTTCTCACTAACATTTTTACTTCTATGATTTTTACTGGTGTTGTGATTGTTCTAATAAACATTTGGGATATAAAAGAATGTGTAAAACTAGAATGAAATAGTACGTTCAATATTCATGAATGAATAACTAGAGTAGCTATCACCACTTTGATTTTGGGGTTCTGTTCGGCAGTAGTGATGGAAAAAGCTCACCCTTGCTGCCTTGATGGTTGTTGGTTCCCCTGAAAACCCCTGGTTTAGGGAACTGGTTTAAAAAGTTCCTGGGTACTTTGTATTTGAAGAAATTAATAGTGATTTGTTGTTCGAATAGAGAATTCCTCTCCTCTTTCACAGTATAAGGTTTTTCTTTCCAATAGTTAATAGTCAGGTGCCCTTCTCTTCCACACCAAAAGCATTTCCTCACCCCCTTCAGTCAATTTTTAGGTTGCTTTTTTCTGCACCTTTGGAAAATGGGGTGATAGATTTTATTAGCACCATTGGATTTATCCAATGTAATGAGAGAATTAAAGTCCACTTTTCACTTATTATCCCCATGATACCCTTGATATTCTTCGATCTCTATTTTTACTTTGAGGGAACATCAAACAATTTCTTCATAGCTATCGATGTCACAGATCACTAGGGCATTCCGTAGGCTAGGTTTTAGTCCACCAAAGAAGCGACATACCTTTCATTTGGGTGTAACGACAATGATGGAGGCGTATGATGAAAGGCTTGTTATGTTTTCCTCATACTCTTAGATGGATTTGTCATCTTTTTGACTCTGTTCATGGATGTCCCTTTCCAACTTAAGTTAGAAGGTCGGAGAAAAAAAATTCAAAAAACATTCTCCATAAATCCTTCTATTCCAACACTTTGATCTCTTCCATAGGATTCTTATTTTTGATCAATGTCCACCATCGGTCAACTTCACCCTCTATATGAAAAGAATCTAGAATAACTTTATCCTATTCATAACATTGAGGGATGTAGAAGATATTTTCAATGTAGTAGATCCATTGTTTGGTGATTGAAGGATTAGATGATCCATTAAAAGTAGGAGGTATTTTTCTCATGATGATCTAGATTGTGGATTGTTCTTTCTTAGGGGGTGGGGTTTGGACGTTCCACTTGACCCATGTTTCTATTCAAAACATGCATTAACTGAGAGTGTATCGTGATAATTTTTGTGATTTTAACTCTTATCAGATTGAGAATCTCATTAGAAAAGTCATCATATTGATCTTCACATAGGTTGTTAGCCAAAGTACTCTTATTACCAGCCTTTTACTGGAAGAAAAGGAATGTTAGGGGTAACACATAATAGAAAATCCAATGAAAAAAGGGATAACTTATAAATTACATTTTTTTTCCTTTACATATAAATTTATAGGCTTACAACTATGTTATCCATGATCTACTTCACAACATATATTCTTAGGGGAATTTTTTTTATTCCCTTAATAATAGTTCATACTAATCTTATGAATTTACCAAAAAATATCCCCCAATAGTGTCATAAATAAGAGTTCAGCATGGCCCGTTTTTGTGCACCAGTTATCATTTAAGTCTAACTCAATGTGGTGTTTTTGGGTTCTACTCCTAGATACATTAGTTCCAGATCCACATCTACTTATTTGTATCTAGATATGGATGTATTTTCAGGATAAATCAATTAATATATACTCACCCAAATTTTGTGATGTTTTTATTTTTCTTAGACTTATCCCTAAGGATTTCAGTAGGGTTTTATAATCCTAATTCCAAAAATAACTAACCCTATCCTCTGATACCAACTATAACAACCATGCTCTTTATTTCACACTTAAGCATAAATTATTACATAAAATATCCTCTTGATATAACATATATGATCAGGAGGTATAGTGTATTTGGGGCTTAGGAATATTACATAACAACTTAAAACATGAGATACACATATTTATTGAAATCATATTTTACATGACCACAAAATTCCATCGTACTTAGCATTGAATGGGATAACCTGAGGACATGCATAAGAAAAGTTTTATCTATAATGCCTAGGAAGGGAGTAAACAAGGCATAACATGAACAATAAAGTATATGTTAGGAAATAGGTATATCAATGGAGAAAAAGAGAAACATGAACATAAAGGCATGATATAGAATTACTGTTATAATATTGAAGTGTGGCAATAACATTTAACATGATATTAGCATGAGCCAAGGATTGTTTCACATGAAGTATGATTAAACCCTAATTAAACTTGAATTATCATTAATAAACCCTCATTTCACATGGCGTATCATAATACTATTGTTTACCCAATGCATTGGAGCGCTATCAGGTCGTACCCTTCTTAATCATTTCATTTCAAGTATAAGTGTGCCACATAGATCATATAACATGAATTCATTAAAAATCACCATTTATTCCACTATTAAGGAATGTGGAATTTATTCATGAAACTATATAATCAATAATTAAATTGGAATAAAGTTTAGTACCCTTGATAGAGAAATGGGCATGGTATTCACTACACAACGACTTTGGCTTGGAATATAACGGTGCAATTTTGCATAACGACGTAAAATAAGAATTCATAAAAATGGTTGACAAGAGAGAAAGGGGTATGTCATCATATTACATGAAATGAATAGTGATTGGTTCATATAGATACATGTCCTAACATATGTAATGGAATTTAGATGAATAATATAAAATAATTTCTTGAATGAAAATGAGGAGAGAGAAACCCCATATGAAATTCTGGCATGGTAACAGGTGTACATGGGAGGAATTAATGAGATATAAAGGGGTATATAATCATTCAAACAAAAGGAGGGATGTACGGGGTAGTGAAAAATCATAACCCCTAACTTTTTTATTTAAAAGTAAAAGGGTATTTCAACATAAAGAAATATGGATAAAAATGAGATAGGAAGGAATATCTTACTTGGAAGTGCGATGCAAAAGGAATAAGAGAGGCTTGAGAGAGGCTTCTAGGGAGCTTTGGGAGGATTTGTAGGATTATAGATATTTGAGGGAAGATTTGGGTCAATCTACAAATGGATTGAGTGAAGATGAATGGTAGATTTAGTGGGTTTATATAGCAAAGGAGAGGAAATTCTTTATTATTTTGATTTTGGAAACCATATATTAAACTAATCGAAACCACAAACTAACCCATGGGTTTTCCCATGTTTTTTTTGATTAAGGTGAGTGGAAAAAAATTATTTTATAAGGAAAATGGATGAACTTATTAAAATATTAGGCTTTCTTATGTGGAGGTGAGTCACTCTCTCATGGAAATCATTTTAAAAAATTAAAATGTTTTATAAGTCATGGAGAGTCCACCAAGGAACCATAAAATTAATCAAAATAATATGAAATAACGTAATTTTTAAGGTAACACATATATTGGATGAAAATACTTTTTATAATATTTTATTACATAACTATTGGGTCATTATTATGTCATAAATCACACTATATATTTAAACAGTATTTAATTTTTACCCAAAAATTCTACTTTCTTAGAAAATTATGAAAAATTCACTATTAGATAATTTCTATGTCATGAATCCAAAAATAATATTAATTTTATGGGTTTTGACAAAAATAGCTTTCAACCCTTAATATAAATTACCATTGTATTCTTAAAAATTATACACTAATTTATATTTATTAAAAATTAATTTAGTAATAATATTTTCTTAAAATATTATTCAATTAAATAATCCATTAATTCATCAAAATAATTTTCTTATTTGAATTTAAATATTCACTTAAAAAAGTACCATTTCTGCTCAAAGTTATATTAAAAAAATTAATGTATATTCTTTATTATATAAAAAATATTCTCATAATAATAGTGATAGGGTATTGTTAGATAACCCCTTATAACACCTGTATAAGATCTGTGGGTAAGGTGTGCGATGTTGATAGACTCTTAGTGTGGCTCAGATAACATTTCTCAGGTGGTGATCTCTATTAACTTCCACTTCTCCTGTAGGCAGTTCCATTCAAGCTTAATGTGTTGAAGCTCATCTTGGGATTGGTTAATAGAGAATCCCAAAGATGCTACCTTCTTTCTGATCTAAGAGAAATGGTCTTCGAATGGAGCAATTCTACTGGATGAGGCCATCTCTTCCTTTTTCTGAGTATATTGGATTTGTTAAAGCCTTATATTTATACTAATCATGTGATCACTGTACAACGATTATATTATTAGTTGTAACAATTGGTAAGAGTATTTTAAAATCCAAAAACATAATACCCAAGAAGTGCATATGTTATATAACCATTTTACATAATAATACATTTAATTAGATCAATAGGAATTTTTATTAATAAATGTTTGGGTCGTTACAATCTTGACCATCAATTGATGATATCCAAAATGAAGTTCAATCTCGGAGAAGTATTGACCTCCACACATTTGATCAAAAAAATCATTAATCTGGGGAAGTCGATACTTGTTCTTGATTTTAATCTTGTTTAACTCTTAATAATCAATGTAACATCACATTGATCCATATTTGTTCTTAAAAAAGAGTACAAGTTCGCACCAATGTGATACACATGGCATAATTAATCCATTATCAAGGATTTATTGGAGTAGCTTCCTTAATTCAAACAACTCAATTGGGTCCATTCTTTTTGGAGTATTTGAAATTGGTGAGGAACATGGCATGAGTTATATAGATAACTCAACATCCTATTTTGGTTGAATTATATGAAACTCTGATAGAAAGGTATCCAAAAATTCTCAAACAATTTTTATATCATCGATGTAGATTTTCTCTTCAACCATTTGATAAAAATAATCTTTTTTATTGGGAATTAAGACCCATACAGTAGATGTAATTTCCATAAGAGGTTCATTTTTATCATCACATTGATGGATGATCATAGGGGGGTTTGAAATATCAAACATAACTTCACTTCCTCAACAATTGATGTTGGATTTATGTAGAAAAGATAATACATGCTTAATATTACATCAAATTTAACCAAATGATGAATGAACATATTTGTATGAAGAATATTCCAAAAAAACAACAACTAGAGAGGAATCATATAACTGGGATAAAATCATCTTACCATTAAGATTTTTCACTGGTAATTCCATATCAAATTATTTTAGCGTAATCATAACACCCTTCGAAAATTCATCACATATGAAAGGGTGGGTAGATCACGAATCAAATATAACATTTTTAGTTATAGAGTTGATGGTAAGTGTACCTTTCAAAATGCAGTTATCTCACACAGAATCAGAAATAGAGATTAGATGTGATTCCCCTCATCCTTCAAAATAAGAGGTTACTGACATCTTTCAACATCACCATTCCTTTGGTTTGGGCAATGGTAAGTATAATGCACATTCTCCTTACACATGAAGTACTGACACTTGGGAGGTGAATTTTGTGTCACCTTTTCACCATTTCAATATTTTTTAACTTATTCCCATCACATCTGAAATCAAATTCTCAATTTAATTCCCTTACAAACATAAAAAATTTATTATACACCTTAAGGAAATTCCCTCTATTATTATTCCCACATATAGATCATAAATAAAATCTCATATTATTCTTTTCATGATATTTAGAAATTTCTTTTAAACTCCATCATCCTTTTCTTATCAAAACCATGAGATTGATAGATGACTCTAACCTTTATTTAAACTTTGATTGCACAACACACAATATCTTCATATCTAATAAAGTATATTGTAGAAAACACCCTTATCAGACTTGGATTTAAACCACTGAAGAACCAATCATCTTTACTTTGAGGTTGGATGCTAATTCCTAAAACATACCTCTAAAGTCTCATGAAATTAGCCATTTAGGTAATAATAGATTCACCATACATTTTCTTCAACTAGAGGAAATCTATCTCCATCCTGGTATAATGAATCTAAAGAAAATAGTTATTGAAAATTATGTTCTTGAACTCATCCTAATCCATGGATTCAAAATAATCTTTCTACCTCATATTCTTGATTATATTCCACCACTGGTCCACTTTTCCTTCTAATAGGAAAACTACCAGAATGAATTTCTCATGCTCCAAACATCGGAGAATAGAGAATATATTTTTAGTTGAACTAATCTATTATTTAACAATAAGTATATCATAATACCATCTCAATAGAAGGTGGACGTTTCCTCATGAATGACTCAACAGAATGTTGTTCCCACCACTTCTTATTTGGAAGTCCACTATGATTCATAGTTTGAGAAAGTTGTGTGAGCATAGAAATGAGGTTTTTCATTCTAGATCTTAGAGAATTCGGTTTCTCAGGAGGAAAATTGTTACATTGTCTTTCCCAATCACCATTAATGTGGTTTAGTTTGGTTCCAACCAATGACTAAAACTAAAAGTATAGATTATGGATCAATTATCATAATGGGGAACCACACAATCATGAATTTAACTTATAGGATGAATAACTATGGAATCCTTTTTTATTCTATGATCCATCGGGTTTATCAATGATTATTTATTTCCATATTATATTTAAATCATTCATGATGTTTTGTGATGAGTTTTGGAATTCCCATAGCATACCCCCTAGGAGTGTCAATGCAAGTGTGCGGTAATCCCATTGTCTTGTACCAGGTTGCCCATGTCATGCCCAAAATATCTTATTGGATTTTTTACCATATGTTACATTTGATCTAAAGGCACATCCACTTGAAGTATCTATAAATGAATTTATTTCTAGTAAACCACTGACTCTATCCTTTACCAAAACTCTAGGACATTTTCCAATAAACTTCCTTATCCTTATACTTATCTAGAGAATTTTTCTATGGGTTCTCACTAAGGTTTTCTCATCCTATATTCCAATGGTTGAATAAAAATTTCCATTGATACAAACTACATAAATCCTTTGTTTTCATAAATTAAAATTACATAAAATTTTTACAATACATAAAACATTATACAAATAGATGCCCAAAGATTTTACTAGTCTAGTGCCTTTGAAAAATGGAAACATAAACACATATAAAAAAGTGATAAACATTATCTCCCAAAAGGTTTTTCTTGAATATAACCATTTTTAAATAGATAAATCATAATAAATATCATCATAATCCAAGTAAGGAAACATAAAAATGGAGTGAGATCTGATACCTAGTAAGGGTAAACAAGGGATATATGTAAGAATAATCATGAGAATAAGGGTATTAGAACATGACCATGAAAATATAATATCATTCCCTACATATCAATGATCATATACATGAATCATGGTATCATCCATAGCAGTTCAGAAGACATGAATGATAGTGAAATAAAGAACATAAGTCATGAAATCATAACATAATAACAGAACATGGAATTAGTACAGACATATAAGCATATAAAATGATTTCCATAGTAATCAAGGTATCTCTTCCAAGGCTATCTTGGTAGTATGGGTTCACTCCACATACCATCTTGGTAGTTAGGGTTCACTTCCATGTCCATCTTAGCAGCATGAGTTCACTTTTAATACCATCTTAGTAGTCATGGATCACTTCCATGACCATCTTACTATCCAAGGTTCACTCCCAAGACCATATTAGTTTATCTCGTGAGATATAAATCTTTACACAATGCTTCAGATAGAGATATTGTTCCCAACCATCACAGATTGAAATAAAACTAACTTGTACCAATAGATAATTAAAAATCATATCATAACACATTAAATGAAATGGGTATCAAGAACATGTAACAATATCATAGCCTATGTAAAAAGATACAGGTTTTGTAATCATTTCATAAAAAACATAACCCATCAAAAGAAGTAGTTTCAAAGGAATATAACCCAAGAAAGAGAAATGGGTTTCATAAACATCATACCATTAAAACATATTACATTTTGAGAAATAATTTTAAAAGAAACACTAAAAAATTTACCCAGAAAGTCATGAGTAATTGTAGGGTCCTGAAAATTCTTCCAACAGGGGAAAATCCCCCTCAATCGCTTTGCAGAAGGAACAAAGTGATTATATGTAACAGCCCGAGATTTTATGAAAAAATATTCTTTTTATTTTACTAATGTCTTGTGTTATATGCTACACCAAAATGAGCTTGCACAACACGCATCCTTGACTTGTCTTGCATTACACGCAATCACAACCTTCCTCGATAGCGTGTGTGGTACGTAATCCTGAGTTTCACGAAACAATGATATGCTATTAAAATATTATTAAAACTAGCCGTTATGAATAGTAATAACCACTTTTTAAATTTTAGAAATTTTAACTCTCAAAATGGACTTCATTTTTGGATTCGGAGTATCGAATTTAGCCTAAGGTGAAATTTTGGTACTTTTCGGATAACTTTCATATTCTGATGAATAGTGAAAATTACTAAATTATAATTAAAAACAACTTTTTTAATCAAAATAATTAATAGTGATAAATCATTAATTTGAGTGGTTTTAAAGTATATTTAGAATATATTTTTACAATTTAATACAATGTTGGTCATTGGATGTAATTTCACATTTAAACTAGACATAAACAAGTGTCAATCTTTTGATAGATATTGTTTCTTAAAAACACGCTATTTGTTTTAACAGCGGGATTTAATTATAAAATTAATTAATGCAACTTTTATTTTATGAATTTGGTAAAATAGACTTCATTTTTGAATTCGGAATATGAAATATAGCTTGGGATGAAATTTTGGCATTGTTCTGAAAAACATCAATTTTTGATGAATAGTGAAACTACTAAGTGGTAGGTTAAAAACTGAATTTTGCATAAAACTTAATTTTACCGCTTCTGTGAATGGAATTTCGAAAATCCGAGAGACACGGCTAATATCAAGGACTAAAATGTGGTTCAATGAGATGAAAATAATTTTTTGGCGAATAGTAACTTTTTACTTTTTTTTACCACGGTTAATAGTAAATAGGGTAACTAAGGGTAAATATGATATTAATATTACCCTAACACATGTCCTAATTCTATTGGACAAGTGTAATGCGACCAAAAACAAACTTAGGAATAAAATATGACCATTTAGTCCCACTTGGATTAGATTTGGACATTTATTATTAATTTATTTAAAGAAGGGTTAAAATAGTTAAAATCAAAGTTTAATAAGTAAATCATTTTTAATATGGGGTTATAAATAAGATAAATTCGACTATAAATATTCATTAGAAATCTAAAAAGATTTCCTACATGATGGTATTTTATTTGTAATTTTTAGACATCAAATAATATAATTTATTTATGACACAAAGATGATGCAATAATTATCTTATTAATGAAATATTGACATAATTGATACTATAAATACCAAAATAAATGTAATTTAAGACTTTTTATGAATTAAACTAATTTTCTAGGTTACTATGATATATTATTGTTGATTTAATCAACTTGGTTCGAACATATAATTCTGTTATGACTTTCACAAAAATCATATATCAAATAGTGTCAAAATTGACACAAAATAGTTTTTAAATCAAATATTATATTATTAATTGTTATTTTATTCCTAAAAATCTAAGGTTCGGCCAAATGACTTAGATAAGGATATATGTATTAATAATATACAATTTGGGGTTCGTTTGGCATGTTATTGTAAGTTTATTAACCATATAGTGAAAGAAAACAAAAAGACACGGTAAAAGTTAAATTATTTAACTTAGAGTTAAATCTAATTGATAAGGTTAAACATAATACCCTAAACTTGTCTAAATCCTATTGGTTGATAGGATTTCGACCCATCCCCACTTTAGCTTCGAAATAAGACCCTTTGGAACCATTATAAACCGATTTTGACTTTAATATAAAATAATATTTTGAGATATTCCTAAGGTGCCCCTCTCCTCCCCTATAAAAGGACACCTCCTCCCCCACCTCCTCACACCAATTGTAGCACTCAAGATCGGCCAACCCCTTCCAATTTCTCCTCTACACTTCCCTAGAAACATCCTAGATGTTCTGGTCTTCCTCCAAGACCAATTTTAGTGCCCTAAGAGGAGGTCTCAAAGAGGCACTTCAAAGAAGAGGTAATTACCGTTACCAATTCTTTCATCTTTATTTCTTCTTCCACTTCTTCTTCTTAGGTTGTTTCATTATGAAGTAATAACATCAGTATCATTCATATACTGATATGTTATTATAAGTATTAAACAAACCTATTTCACCATCTATCCATCCTACGGAAAACGAAATCACCGCGCGTGCGTACGTACGGAATACCGTCTCCACGCCGTGGTGTAATCTATTTTCCACCACCACCTTACATGGATGGGTATAATGGTGTAAAGAATAACTATACATAGTTATTAAAACATCATATTGATTCTGATATATTGTATAATCCACTCCAATTCAATTCAATATTTATAGAAATGATATCATCGCTCGTGCGTACGTACGGAATACCGTCTCCACGACGCGATGAGATTCATTCTCCATGTTAACCATTTAAGAATGATTATAATGTATATATAAGAAAAAATAATGAAATATATGACATTATAAAGCTACTGGATTTATGTATATATATACATATGTATTTCATCTACTTACTTCCATTTCAAGACAATAAGGAAAGGAAAACAGCGTTCATGCGTACGTACGGACTACCGTCTCCATGAACGGTGTTTTTCATTTTATTTATCTACCTATTATATATATATATACTGAATATATATGATATATAAATCATATTTTATATTCTGGAAGTAAGTAAATCATGATATATGTAATAATGATGTCAAGAACAACAAGTCAAAACACCTACGATAAATGAAACGATTTTACCCAAAACGCTTCTTTAACATGGAATTTACAAAAGAACGGGTAATATAATGTCATAAGTGAACCATATATGATATCATAACAATGAATATGATTCTGTAATAATTCAATAACATGATTTAAATCATTATACAGGAGGTTCGGACAGTTACAAAGCAAGTCGGACCTAAGGTAAGGGAAATATCACAATCTCATTTTTATCTGAGATTATTTATTCGTAAGTATTTACTGGGGTGCATTTTATCATCCACATCCATGTTTTATCAATATGTAATATTATTTCCATCCACCTAAAATTGTTTAAATCCATTTTTACCCTTCGGTGAGTTTTTAGTAATACGTATGAAAGGAATCTTTTGTCGTTTTTCGTACGAGGTACTTTTTGACTTTTCCGACAAAAGTACGAAGAATGTTTTTTTTAACTTATACGACACGAACGGATTTCTACTGTTTTATAAAGCCTTATTTTCATGAAGCTTCCTCTAAAAGATTTCATGACTATTTTCAATAAAATCTCTTTCTTTTAAAATTGCATGATGTTTTGTGAAAAGAAATTGATTTTGAAGAAGAAAGGATATTTTCCTCAAGAATTCAATTCAAGTGTTTTATCAAAATTATTTTCCATCTAAGATAATAAAGTGTTCTGTTTCTATCCATATTTTTACATTGATTTGACTATGTTGTGATGGAATTATGTTTATGAATTCCTTTATCTTATATGAATTGATTTATGATGTCATGATGTTTCAAGAATCCCATTTTTGTTACATGTGTTATGCGATGATGTATGTTTTATGATTATGTGGAACACATAAGAAAGGATTCATTATAAGATGGGTGGGACCTATATCTCCCTCCAATGCATTGGGTAAAGATTTTATATCTCATGAGATAGACATGGCTGGAACGGAATGTTATTTCGGTTCAGTGATACAGGACTGAAACGAGGAGTGAACTCGGTTCAGAAAGGGACTTTGTCCACTAAGATAGTCTTGGAAATGAGTCATGACTAACAAGAAATGATTTCCATGATTATGTGTGCATGCCACAAAGTTCAAGTTTTAAGTTATGATTATTGGGATCTCATTTTCAATTCTATGATTTATCCCATGTTATGATATTATGAGCTCTTTTGCAGGTCAAGATTTCCAAAAGCTACGTTCTTATGTATATGATGTGATTGATATTTCTTTTGTTTACCCTTACTGAGCATTTGAGCTCACCCTTTTTTGTTTTTCTTTCCCCAGGATATAAAGAAAGGTTTTAGGTAAAAAAAAGGGGAGGATCATTATGGGAGATATTGAAGATCTTTCACCACGTTTAGAAGATTACGTTCCGAGTTTCCAAAGACACTAAACTATTACGATCCTTGTGTGTGTGTTTTTCTTATGTACTAAGTATTCCGAAAAAGTAATGTAATGTCCATGTACGATAAGCTTCGGGTCATTATAGTTGGTATCAGAGGAAAGGTTTAGTCAACCTTTGGAAACTAGGATGCGAGAACTTTAGTGAGATCCCTAGAGATATTTCTAAGGTATGTCTAGGGATGTCCCTAGGGATAAGTATATGTATAGGTTATAGTAATAGAATTACGCTAACGATCATAATATTAAACCTAAGATGTTGGATATTGAAGGTACTCCCCCTTTATTATGTTGTTTTCCCTAGCATGATTTTTGCCTCTCACACTATTCTTTTTGGGTTTTAGACGATGGCTGGAACCCGAAGGAACCGTGTTGATCAATGCAATGGACAATGCATTGATTTCCCTCCTGAACAAACAAATGTTATGGGAGATGGAGTGAAAAATCTTATTGCTATACTTACACAAGCTATGAATCATTCTGGACTTCCAAATGAGCAGAGAAGGGAACAATATTCTATTGAGTCCTTCATGAGGCAACGTCCACCTTCTTTCAGTGGGTCTACTGATCCATTAGTTGCTGAACAATGGATTAGTACTACTGAAAAGATATTTTCAGTTCTTCAATGTTCTGAACATGATAAAGTCATCTTAGCAGTATATCGTTTGGAAGGTGAAGCTGATCAATGGTGGAATCTTATCAAGAATACGAGTCCAAGAGATGAAATTGAGTCCATGGAATGGGACGAGTTCAAGAACTTGTTCTTCAGTAAGTACTTCCGTCGTATTCTTCGAACAAAGATGGAGAAAGAGTTTCTTGAACTGAAGCAAAGGGACGATGAATCTGTTGGTACCTATGAAGCAAATTTTACAAGACTTGCAAGGTATGCTTTTGGAATTATCATCCAACCTGAAAGTAAAGTTGATCGATTTTTCAGTGGCTTAAAACCAAGTCTTCGAAGGGCATTAGCTATAAGAGACTTCAGTAGCTATGAAGAAATTGTGCGTTGTGCTATCAAGGTAGAAATGGAAGTTGGTGTTACATATCCATCTCATGGTTTTGACAAGAAACGAAAGATGGAGTTCAAGGAGAAATCTCAGAATAATGATGAAAAGAAGATGAATGTTTCCTTATGCACAAAGTGTGGGAAGAAGCATGGTGGAGATTGTCTTAAAGGGACTAGAAAATGTTTTAAGTGTGGAAAAGAAGGTCATCGAGCAGCTGAGTGTCGAAGTAATGGAAAAAGGGTTTCTAATGATGTGAATAAATCAAACACTGCAGAGAACGCACCGCCAACACTTCAATGCTTCAAGTGCAAGGAAATGGGGCATTATGCTAATAATTTCCCTAATCCAAGGGTTAGTGATGATCAACATGAGCAACCACTGAAGGAAAAAGACAAAGGGAAATCACATGCGATCACTATTGGCAATGTTGAATATGACAACGATGTGGTGGAATGATTAAGTGTTTATGTAATGGGATTCCAAAATAATGTTGTATCATTAAGTATTGCAATATTTATTGATGTGGTATTCAAAGTGATTGAGATATTTTTTTTGGAAATAAGATGATATGCGCATAATGAAGACGAGAAAATGAAATGTTTAATAGTATTCATGAGCTCATGATTGATATAAGGACTAAGTGATATCATGGTTTGAGTATATAGAATTTTGAGGATTTTGGTATGTGGAAAGTGTTAACTTTTAACTGCACTCATATTTTCACTAAGGTATTCAAGAGAATACACGATTAAGGACTTTGAATGTTTGGAATGTGACCAACAAGACATATCTTATGATATGTGGGGATCAACGACAGTATTAAATCTCTGGTACTCGTTGTCACTATATTATGAGAGTGGACTGCAGTATTATGTATAAGCCTAAAGATTAGACTGGATTATGTTGGACATAAGTTAGTATTGTTTAAGGATAGAAGATTTTCGATATTATTGATGGGATGTTATAGTAACGTAGTTTTAGAAAAAGGACAACCTGCAGGACGGGCGACAGCCCATCGCTTCGAACAAGGCTGTAGGAATCGAACCCACAACCGAAGTGCGACTGGCCTTTATCGCCTACCACTGACCTACAGGAAGTCCCTGTTTAGTAGAAACTAGTGTTATTATATTAAGCAGTATGATATATGAAGTATAAGTCTATTTTAGGAACCATATGTGATTAATCTCACTATAGAATGACTTATGTATATTTAATAACTTTTTCTAACCTTTTGTTTGAGACAGATGGAATGACCCATCATTCTATCACATAATCTGCTAACACTTCACAAATAACAAATTCAACTTCATTTATTTAAGAGATGAAGTAGAAATTGTTCAAGGCACGAACAAAAGTGAGATTGTACCAAAATAAAGTAAGTATTTATTTTAAGCAAATTTTCAACTTTAGGGAAATGATCTTGAAAACCAAAAATGTTGTCCTAGTGATCTTATACCTGATGAATCAGATGGTACCTTATATCATCACAAATCTATGGATTTGTGATTACTGGATTTTCCATAGCCATGTTCACTACCACTCTCCATCAGAACATGATGGTTAGATTTCTCTTCCATATCCATATTTTCACCTATGTGGAAACCCAATGATTAGTTTATTTGGGTAATCGTTACATTTCATACTTTAGTTTTTAAAAGCCAAGTTTTGGTATTCCCTTTTACGATGTGGGTTTCTATTAAAGAAACTTTCAAATAGTAAACCATTTATAACCCCGACGAATTTCGAGGGCGAAATTCATTTTAAGGGGGGTAGAATGTAACAGCCCGAGATTTTATGAAAAAATATTCTTTTTATTTTACTAATGTCTTGTGTTATATGCTACACCAAAATGAGCTTGCACAACACGCATCCTTGACTTGTCTTGCATTACACGCAATCACAACCTTCCTCGATAGCGTGTGTGGTACGTAATCCTGAGTTTCACGAAACAATGATATGCTATTAAAATATTATTAAAACTAGCCGTTATGAATAGTAATAACCACTTTTTAAATTTTAGAAATTTTAACTCTCAAAATGGACTTCATTTTTGGATTCGGAGTATCGAATTTAGCCTAAGGTGAAATTTTGGTACTTTTCGGATAACTTTCATATTCTGATGAATAGTGAAAATTACTAAATTATAATTAAAAACAACTTTTTTAATCGAAATAATTAATAGTGATAAATCATTAATTTGAGTGGTTTTAAAGTATATTTAGAATATATTTTTACAATTTAATACAATGTTGGTCATTGGATGTAATTTCACATTTAAACTAGACATAAACAAGTGTCAATCTTTTGATAGATATTGTTTCTTAAAAACACGCTATTTGTTTTAACAGCGGGATTTAATTATAAAATTAATTAATGCAACTTTTATGTTATGAATTTGGTAAAATAGACTTCATTTTTGAATTCGGAATATGAAATATAGCTTGGGATGAAATTTTGGCATTGTTCTGAAAAACATCAATTTTTGATGAATATTGAAACTACTATGTGGTAGGTTAAAAACTGAATTTTGCATAAAACATAATTTTACCGCTTCTGTGAATGGAATTTCGAAAATCCGAGAGACACGGTTAATATCAAGGACTAAAATGTGGTTCAATGAGATGAAAATAATTTTTTGGTGAATAGTAACTTGTTACTTTTTTTTACCACGGTTAATAGTAAATAGGGTAACTAAGGGTAAATATGATATTAATATTACCCTAACACATGTCATAATTCTATTGGACAAGTGTAATTCGACCAAAAACAAACTTAGGAATAAAATATGACCATTTAGGCCCACTTGGATTAGATTTGGACATTTATTATTAATTTATTTAAAGAAGGGTTAAAATAGTTAAAATCAAAGTTTAATAAGTACATCATTTTTAATATGGGGTTATACATAAGATAAATTCGACTATAAATATTCATTAGAAAGCTAAAAAGATTTCCTACATGATGGTATTTTATTTGTAATTTTTATACATCAAATAATATAATTTATTTATGACACAAAGATGATGCAGTAATTATCTTATTAATGAAATATTGACATAATTGATACTATAAATACCAAAATAAATGTAATTTAAGACTTTTTATGAATTCCACTAATTTTCTAGGTTACTATGATATATTAGTGTTGATTTAATCAACTTGGCTCGAACATATAATTCTGTTATGACTTTCACAAAAATCATATATCAAATAGTGTCAAAATTGACACAAAATAGTTTTTAAATCAAATATTATATTATTAATTGTTATTTTATTCCTAAAAATCTAAGGTTCGGCCAAATGACTTAGATAAGGATATATTTATTAGTAATATACAATTTGGGGTTCGTTTGGCATGTTATAGTAAGTTTATTAACCATATAGTGAAAGAAAACAAAAAGACACGGTAAAAGTTAAATTATTTAACTTAGAGTTAAATCTAATTGATAAGGTTAAACATAATACCCTAAACTTGTCTAAATCCTATTGGTTGATAGGATTTCGACCCATCCCCACTTTAGCTTCGAAATAAGACCCTTTGGAACCATTATAAACCGATTTTGACTTTAATATAAAATAATAGTTTGAGATATTCCTAAGGTGCCCCTCTCCTCCCCTATAAAAGGACACCTCCTCCCCCACCTCCTCACCCCAATTTGAGCACTCAAGCTCGGCCAACCCCTGCCCATTTCTCCTCTCCACTTCCCTAGCAACATCCTAGAGGTTCTGGTCTTCCTCCAAGACCAATTTTAGTGCCCTAAGAGGAGGTCTCAAAGAGGCACTTCAAAGAAGAGGTAATTACCGTTACCAATTCTTTCATCTTTATTTCTTCTTCCACTTCTTCTTCTTAGGTTGTTTCATTATGAAGTAATAAAATCAGTATCATTAATATACTGATATGTTATTATAAGTATGAAACAAACCTATTTCACCATCTATCCATCCTACGGAAAAAGAAATCACCGCGCGTGCGTACGTACGGAATACCGTCTCCACGCCGTGGTGTAATCTATTTTCCACCACCACCTTACATGGATGGGTATAATGGTGTAAAGAATAACTATACATAGTTATTAAAACATAATATTGATTCTGATATATTTTATAATCCACTCCAATTCAATTCAATATTTATAAAAATGATATCATCGCTCGTGCGTACGTACGGAATACCGTCTCCACGACGCGATGAGATTCATTCTCCATGTTAACCATTTAAGAATGATTATAATGTATATATAAGAAATAATAATGAAATATATGAAATTATAAAGCTACTGGATTTATGTATATATATACATATGTATGTCATCTACTTACTTCCATTTCAAGACAATAAGGAAAGGAAAACAGCGTTCATGCGTACGTACGGACTACCGTCTCCATGAACGGTGTTTTTCATTTTATTTATCTACCTATTATATATATATATATATACTGAATATATATGAAATATAAATCATATTTTATATTCTGGAAGTAAGTAAATCATCATATATGTAATAATGATGTCAAGAACAACAAGTCAAAACACCTACGATAAATGAAACGATTTTACCCAAAACGCTTCTTTAACATGGAATTTACAAAAGAACGAGTAATATAATGTCATAAGTGAACCATATATGATATCATAACAATGAATATGATTCTGTAATAATTCAATAACATGATTTAAATCATTATACAGGAGTTTCGGACAGTTACAAAGCAAGTCGGACCTAAGGTAAGGGAAATATCACAATCTCATTTTTATCCGAGATTGTTTATTCGTAAGTATTTACTGGGGTGCATTTTATCATCCACATCCATGTTTTATCAATATGTAATATTATTTCCATCCACCTAAAATTTTTTAAATCCATTTTTACCCTTCGGTGAGTTTTTAGTAATACGTATGAAAGGAATCTTTTGTCGTTTTTCTTACGAGGTACTTTTTGACTTTTCCGACAAAAGTACGAAGAATGTTTTTTTTAACTTATACGACACGAACGGATTTATACTGTTTTATAAAGCCTTATTTTCATGAAGCTTCCTCTAAAAGATTTCATGACTATTTTCAATAAAATCTCTTTCTTTTAAAATTGCATGATGTTTTGTGAAAAGAAATTGATTTTGAAGAAGAAAGGATATTTTCCTCAAGAATTCAATTCAAGTGTTTTATCAAAATTATTTTCCATCTAAGATAATAAAGAGTTCTGTTTCTATCCATATTTTTACATTGATTTGACTATGTTGTGATGGAATTATGTTTATGAATTCCTTTATCTTATATGAATTGATTTATGATGTCATGATGTTTCAAGAATCCCATTTTTGTTACATGTGTTATGCGATGATGTATGTTTTATGATTATGTGGCACACATAAGAAAGGATTCATTATAAGATGGGTGGGACCTATATCTCCCTCCAATGCATTGGGTAAAGATTTTATATCTCATGAGATAGACATGGCTGGAACGGAATGTTATTTCGGTTCAGTGATACAGGACTGAAACGAGGAGTGAACTCGGTTCAGAAAGGGACTTTGTCCACTAAGATAGTCTTGGCAATGAGTCATGACTAACAAGAAATGATTTCCATGATTATGTGTGCATGCCACAAAGTTCAAGTTTTAAGTTATGATTATTGGGATCTCATTTTCAATTCTATGATTTATCCCATGTTATGATATTATGAGCTCTTTTGCAGGTCAAGATTTCCAAAAGCTACATTCTTATGTATATGATGTGATTGATATTTCT
Organism: Viscum album; assembly: GCA_963277665.1. Classification (NCBI taxonomy): domain Eukaryota; kingdom Viridiplantae; phylum Streptophyta; class Magnoliopsida; order Santalales; family Viscaceae; genus Viscum; species Viscum album. The sequence continues at coordinate 78,475 of CAUJRU010001775.1, forward strand.
TTTGTTTACCCTTACTGAGCATTTGAGCTCACCCTTTTTTTTTTATCTTTCCCCAGGATATAAAGAAAGGTTTTAGGTAAAAAAAGGGGAAGATCATTATGGGAGATATTGAAGATCTTTCACCACGTTTAGAAGATTACGTTCCGAGTTTCCAAAGACACTAAACTATTACGATCCTTGTGTGTGTGTTTTTCTTATGTACTAAGTATTCCGCAAAAGTAATGTAATGTCCATGTACGATAAGCTTCGGGTCATTATATTATAAAAGTCTATAAATGTTAAGAGACTCAAATTGATTTGATATTATTTAAAGAACATGAATAAATTCAAGCTTTCATGGTTTTTATGTGGCCCACATACCGTCACAAGGAATGGTACTTGGAGCCGATGGACCGCAAACTACTAGGTATGCGAGATGGTCCGCAAACCGCTGGCCTGCGAGGTGATGGATAGCGAGAAAGAAGAACCACGAACTGCGTCAACCGAAGGCATTGTGAACGTAAGGACAATCCGTATACCATACCTATAACTCACCATTTTGTAGATAAAGTGAAGAGGTAGGGATCCACGAATCATTATCGCGGACCAAAGCCTCTGCAAACACCAGTTGACTGAGTATTCTGTGGTTCAGGTTGTTAATTCAATGTGCCTCTGCAAATGGTGTTGTGTACCCAATAAGTACGATTTCTCCGATGATCTATAAAAGGATAATAGTAGAAGTATGAAGGGAGATGAAGAGGGAGATGTATGAAGAGAAGGATGGATGATGAAAGATTGAGGAAGACATTGAGGTTTCACTATGGCTTCCTTATTGTTTCATTGGAGGAGCACAAACCACAAACCACTTCTTCACAGGTACAGCCAGCCATGAAACATAAAAGATAGGAATTGAATAATTATAATGGATATACAAACCTAACTAGAAAACCATGAACCAAGGGCTCCTCGTGGATGAACTCCCCACAAATGATGATCACCCAAAACCTCCTTTAATATGGTTCTTCACGTAGTGTACTGCTATGCAGACATAACTTTGTGCTTCCTACCGCATCAGTATGCAGATAGAACCAAAAGTTTCATGATGGGATGCGTACCACTACGGTATTTGGTTGACCATAATCATACCTATGTACCACATTGGTATGCGAATGGCCCCACTAAGGTAAGTCCCCAATCCTCGAAGGCCAGGACACATGACTTTTAATGTCATCTCACATGGAAAGGTTCATTGCTCCACGACCTCACCCACAGTCCGCCATAGGCTCTCCCTCCCCCACAAACATGGGAGGAATCGTTTTCAATGTTAAATATTTAAAATCATCTTATTTCTCACACTAAGAATGACTCACGTGGTCTTATGGGGTTTTGAGGATTACAACATCCACACCAACTAAACTATGAGAACTCTTATTACTAATTAAAACAGGATATATAGGATTCCTACCAGAATGCCTAATTTCAAAAAGGATCCCCCCCATGAAGCGTACACCTAGTCATGTTTACAAAATGGGTGACTCCTATGTGTAATCCCCAAACCTTCTAAACAAAAATAACTATGATTCCTGATTTAAACAGAATAGGTTGGATGCCTACTAGAATGCCCGAGCTCAAAAGGGTTCCCTCCAATAAAGGGTCCACCAAGTCATGTTTCCCAAATGGGCGACTCCCATGCATAATCTCCACACATTCATATCTATGAGAAATCTAATTCTTGATTAAATCAGGATATGTAGGATGCTTACTAGAAGGCCCAAGATCAAATGGGTGCTCATCTATAAAGGGTCCACCCAATCATGACTCGTCAAATGGGAAGCTCCCATGAGTAATACCTACACGTTCTGAACTATGTGGTTTCTGATTCCTCTCTCTAGGATACATTGGAATCCCTCCTTGTGGGCCTGATACCAACATCCAGTCACCTTCCATCTCCCCTGGATGATGATAAACTCCAGAGCAACTTATAAATTTTCTCAAGTCATCTTCCCTTCTCTAGCATCAAATATATGCATGCTTACGATGGTTTTTAAAACCAAGGGTAGCTTGTGGGAAAACTCTTCAGAAATGAAAAATGGATTCACAAACATATTAACATGACTTAAATCTATAAGAGAATCTCAAAACCAGAAACAGTCCTCCCATAGAAGGGTGCAGAGAGCTGGACTTCCCATCCTCTCGACCAATGGAGTCCTTAAGTGTCGTTGGCCAAATAGTCAGTCAATGAGCACCTAGCTTTGGAAAGTAGGTCCATGAATCATGGATACCGGGGACATTGGGAGTTTATGGATCCAGGAATAAACTTGTTGGAGACCATCTGATGAGGTCACATATGAGAAGGACCAATTTCATGAGTACTTGACCCCCATGCAATCGCCCTATAGGACTAATAGTTCCTGCATGGTAAATTTAACATTCCTTAAAGGATAAGGATACTGAACAGGTCAAAACAAAGGAATGTAAAGTTAGATGAGAACCTGCCTCTATATAAAAAGGGATAGGTGAAGATCCTCATCGGCCATTTCCAAACCACCCTTAAATACCCCACCTATGTGTTGGAACAAAAATGTTGAACCTGACATGAATCGTTAACCAAGGTGGCAGTCTCACCCCACCCATACCCCTTCAGCCCGCAGTAAAGGAAAAGGGGGTGGGGGCCAAGCTAAATCATTAATATGAATATGATTAAAGTAATTCTACTTCGACGATGTTTTATGGTCTGTATGTCATATATATATTTTCTAGGTTCTTATAGTGTGACCTTCGATCCAATTGACATCCCCACAGTCCCTGGAGACACGCATGTCAGTGATCTCATAGGTGACCATTGGCTCAATGAAGATAAGGACCCCCTCGCTTACCCAGCCTCTTCAACACTGGTTATCTAGTACGCTGATCAAGGATTATCAAAAAAATTATACTCTTCCTAAGCTGTAGGCCGCAAGACAAGTCCTCCAGTCTTCAAAGGTCCGCCAGCTTCCTCTTCAGCAGCTACCGGCACCCCCGTTCAAGGTGGCCTTGATGTTCATGTCATTGAATTTAGAGAGCTTGTTCCCGAAATGCGACAATGACTAACTCCCTTACCTTAGAGAGGCATATGGAGTCAATACTGACAACTTCATCTCAACTGTACATGGGTCCTACTCACGAGCCCCTGCTAGAGAGCGTCACCGCCTACACTAGACGACCAAGCCTCCTCTTATCAAGGAAGACTTTATGCCAAGGGAACCTATTAAATTCCAAGAGATACTGACCCTTGGGCTTCCCACAAAAGGTGGATAATATATAATAAAAAACATACAATCACCCTGGTTCTTGAAGAGCAGCTCCACCATTCTAACATGGAAGCGTTCAACGAGTAGACCTACAACTCTACCGTCTCCACTCAATCCCACCATAGAAATAGGGTGTCATAATATTATCACACACACATTCTTGCTATTTCTCTCTCATCCCTCCATACAAAGAGAGTGTAAATCTACATTCAGATGCAGATATCTACTGACGCACAATAAGCCCGTCAACTATATAAGGCATCAACCTGCTTCATGCAGGAAAAAACACCTTCTAATGCATTTCAATCCTACCATCTAAATAGGTCAGAAACCATCTATATTCAGGCACAAATACCTACTTATGCATATCCATCCCTCCATCCAAATAGTGAGGCAACTAAATAAGAGTATAGGCAAAGACATGCAACTGCATACAATGACTGTGAGACAAATACAATGGAAAGGGAGTGGATGAAAAACCCTACTTGTGAATATGAAGAAAAATAGTCAAATATAGTGGCAACTGGAGAATATAACAAGTGATAGATTCCTTCCTATATCTCCGAACATGAGAACTACCAGTATCTATTAGCAACTCGTGGGGGATTGGAGCAAGCAAAAACTCCTTCCTTGACATCGGAATTGGCCTTAATACCCATTTTGTCCAAAGTTGTATCCCACCATATCCTAAAAATAATGGAAGGTCATACTTTGATTCCAGAATATATCCTCCAAACATACCATGATATCATTACGTTGGCAGAAATGGCGAGAAATCGGGCCCACCACCAGCTCCCTCAAACAGAATGACTCTCTCAAAAAATGAGGTAGTCACTCCGGAGAAGTTATGCATCCTTGTTCCAGTCATGGAGGGTCTACGGAAATATCATGCAACATATGAACAAATGGATCAGGAATAAATACCTATGCCAACTGGTGGATTCTGGTCCAACGTGGTGGCCACTCCAGGGAAGACAGATATCCCAACCAAAACTCAAGATGTCCGTCGGTGTATCCCGAAGACATCATGAGACCCAACATGATAGGTACCCATATATGAAGTCCATTACCAAGATCAGATGGCCCTAGTTACACGCAAGAGAGCACCCAAAAATGATAGGCGCCAAAGGAAACCAGAAAATGAAGAGCACAAACATGAACCGACTCTACTGGAAGTTGGGGTTCTTGATTCCTTGAAACATGTATTGAAAAAGGATAAAAATACTATCATTAAATTACCAAATTATGAAAGTGGCAGTAATAGTTATGAAGGTCCTTTCCACAATGCCGCTACCCGTAGCTCTGAAGTTCATCCACAGAGCACCCACCAGGGCACATTCTATGGGTCAAGAATGATCAATCATGAGAGCCTCTCTCATGATGCACATTGTTGTATCCCTCCCCTCAACCAGATGATCAGACAACAAGAAGGTTCTCCCCTTGCTGTCGTCCACTATAATTTTCCTCCCTAGGGTATACGCTTTAGATATGCCTCTTCTTATAGTCTGATGTCAAGTAATTATGATAGTCCTCACCATGATTACATTCATTGTGAAGTCTATCCCTATAATGAAAGTTGTTGTTAAGATCCTCCCCATAGTAACATCAAGCTACAAGAAGGTCATCCCCTCATTACAGTAAATCCCAAAGGCCCTCCCCAAGATGTACACTGCATAAATTCTCCCTAGAGCCAGGTATCAAGTCATGATGGTAGTCCTTGCCATGATGATGATCATTGTGATGGCCCTCCCTGCAATGACAGTGTTTGTGAACGTCCTCCCCTCAGTGAAATCATGTCGAAAGAAGGTCCTCCCCCTTCTACATCCCACCCTGAAAGTCCCCCATGGTTATACACCATAAAAAAATTCATTGGTCAGGCATCAATTTACAACAGTATCCCTCACAAAGGCAACACCACTTGAGAAAGTCCTCCTTGAAACATAAATCCATGATGGAAAGAAGGTTCTCCCCTTACTAGAACCTATGTGAGAAAGATCTCTTATGCTGAGGTGATCAGAGAAATGTCAGACACATTGGACACTCCATCTATAACAAGCGATATTCCTTCTCAACCAGAGGATGGACTGAGGCCATGCTAATATTCCGAGACACCCCTGCGCCATCCAAAAATCAATAAGGCTCCCACCAGACCAGTTTCGTGGATAAAAATTATTATGAATCAGTCAAGATGGGAATATCATGTAGAAGAGCCTCTAAAAGAACACCAACATGATATGTTTCTTGTGAGAAGGCAACTAGCTAGGGATAATATAATAGTAATGTACTGGACCATGACCATTTCTCACCTCAACATACTAGGAGAGTTATCGGGGGATTGCCCACATGAAATTATTTTCAACATATCGGAATCTCTTCAAAATATGAATGAAAAATTCTTACCCTATGAAGGGTATGTAGACCATGCTAGCACAATAGTGGAGATTCTCCATCTAATTGACCGTGAAGCCCTCTCGTCCACAATGCAGCTAGAATCAAAAAATAAAAAAAAACAAAACACTAAACTGGATTGCCTCCATGCACTGTATAAATTTCATCGCCTCATTGGAAATTCCCTAGATAGAGTTTACATTCATGGATGGGGAGAACATGGATCTTTTCACTTCACCCCACATCCAATTTAGCATTCCCATTGGAAATGAAATCCAGAAATTTCATCACCTAGAGGAAACAATCAAGTTAAACCCCTACTCAGAGAAGATAGGATACTCAACAAAAAATATCCTTGAGTAAGTCTCAAAAGCTTATGGGCCAACGAGATCAATCCATCAAAAAGATTCTGAGTTAGGTGACCAGGAATTTCCCTTATGCTTTCGGCCTCAGGGAATCCAACCAACAAGTTGGGCTCATGTATTCAAAATTATATAGAGTTAGTGCATGCCTAATGCCATAAACGTCTCACACCCATACAGGGAGTACGTGAAATTGATAGGGTGGAAACAGCAGCGGCTAATGCCATGATACGGGAACAACCCCCGCCCCATTGGCTAAGGGAATTTTTAAATCAAAATTCCCCTATAAGACCAATAAATCTAGGACATAGCTCATCAACATGAGAATAGGAAAAACCCAAACCATGATGGATGATGGAATTTTTACCTCAAATCACCGCACAATGGACATCCATCTTCCACCATCTTGGAAGATCGATGGACAAAGGAGTTACCCATTACACCCTTTCTTATGGTTCACACCCTCTGAGACAAAGGTGAATTATGAGGACATACCAGGGCTCCCTTCATGTCAATCATCGCCGAAAAAACTTGATAATATCGCATAATCGAAGGATAAAGTCCAGCAAAGGGCACATAAATCCTTCCTTCTATTCGGCACTAGATACGCCACCCCCAATGCGGTACACCTTAGTGAACATCATAAACATCAACCCCACATATCTCACAGTAAATGACATAGAGTGAGGAGACATAAAGGAATATAGTTCCCTCCTAGAGGCATCCTACACCAAGCCTGATGGAGTGAAAACCCGAACGTAGAGAGCGATCCTAAATTTGGGCTCCCCTTCAATTAACCCATTACTGCCTCCCCCACAAAAATCAAACAAAGAGAAAAATAAATTCAAGGTATTCTATGAACCACATCTTCTTACCCATGAGAATGCATCCCTCATCATCAAGGAATGGTTCTCTGAGAAGGAGTTAGAAATGAAATAGCTTATACGAATTAATGGCGAGCTACGTCGATAGAGTTACCTTGCCCAATGTGTTCCCCCAACAGAACGCTAGCAGGTGCTCCCATAAAAGGTTCCCATGACACAAGTACTCATTCTAGTGAATGAATCCAAGCTTGGAGGAATATTCAACCTGGACATGGAAGGACATCAAGACTTCCCCCTGCTGGGAGGGAAACCAGAATATATCCAGGTAAACCCTCAAATGATACCTCTGCCTGTGTATCAACCCCAAATTCCGGTAGCATTGGCATTCCCAGTCTTGGCCATTGTCTCACCATTTCAATCTCAAATCTGATAGGACATGCATCAAGGGATCTTAAACACTGTCAAGTACCTAATAGCTCGACTAACAGCCATAGAGTGGTGGAACGTTCGGATTCAACTAAATCATAAACCCTACCCTGAGTGGGCGATAAACGATCCACCACTGCCCAACTTTGGAAAACCTATATTCCCAAAATTAAATGGCTTGGGGGACCAGGATTAATAGTTGATTCACTTTGCCTCTTACAGTGATCCCATGATGGGTACTCCAGAGCAGCAGGAAGCCATAAAACTCAGATGCTTCGTATGAACCTTGTAGGGCTCAGCTTTCATTTGGTATACTAGCCTACCATCCAATTCAATAATAGGGTGGGAGGACTTCTAGCGACAGTTTCTCTTATAGTTCAGTTTGGCACTGCCCAAGACGACGGTTAGTGTCCTCAGGAACTATAGATAGTGGGAGAACAAATGAGCCTCAGACTTCATTTCCAGATGAAATGGCCTAACATATTCCCAAAACTATCCACTCCACCAAGATGAGATTCTTCCCATGTGCATTGATAACCTTCATGAGGAGTTGCGAATGCCGCTCATCCCAGTGAAGTACACCAGTGGATTTAAATACTTCACTGATATCACCCAAATAATGGAGGGATCCTTTTGATTAACCAACCCACGTTTCCAATGGCCCCATAATCCCTAGGTAAAAGAAAGATAAATGTTGACGCAACTTCAGTCATTCTTAATCCACCCCTGCACTAGATCTAGTTGCGAGTCCCCCATCGAACCGTATAGGACCCCCTAGATGCCAACAACCACACCCACCTTGGAAATACGAGTGATGAGGTGCCAAAATAAATCAGGTTAAAGAATGAAGAAATAATTTTTAGTCATTCCAAGATGAACTGGTTCGTAGATATTTTATATCTGCTGTGAATTGCATTTTTCTCCGGCTGCCAAAGCCAAAGCGAGCCGATGAAGTTGGTCATGACAACCATTTAAATTATTGTATGTATCAATAAATACTGTAACATACCATCTAGAAGTGATTTGGGTTCATGTATCTCCTGTTGAAGGTGGTGGATTTTGAGAAAGTGAAGTTGGTCCCTCCACCAGCACAACTGGAATATGTTTCCACCTCAGACTCAAGAGAGTAAGTGGAGTGGAAAATTATCACCAACAAGGAGAAAAAGTTTGATAGTTGGATGACTTGAAAGACTATCAACTGAGTCCATGGAATCCTATAGGTGAATTTGAAACAACTAATTATTCCCCCAATAGCTCCTAATACAACACATCAATCCTCCTTGGCCACGCGTTCCTCTAATGACAAGAAGAGAAGAAATCCAGAGCGAGAATATGAGATGACACCAAAGCTGATGTCAGTGTTGGAACTTTAAGACTTCATGCCAACTGTCTTGGTACAATGGGAACCTCCCCAAAAAATGACTCAATGGGAACCACCCTACCAATTGGTTCAATGGGAAATGCCCCACCAAACGGTAAATTAAGAACCATCCCACAAAACAAAACCATCAGAATAAGACAGTCAGACACAAATGGTGTCAAATGAAGAATTGATCTTCAGATCCATTAACTTCATTCACCTGATGGACCCATTCTCTAATGAAGACTATGGCTGTGAATCTGAATTCCCAGCACACAACTGGAGTTCTAGGGGAAGAGGCCACAGAGTTTGGAGGTTTCCGAGAAGGTATAATCATGTCAGGAGTAAAATTTATTGCCATGCCACAAGTCAATCCATTAATATCCCGAAAACTCATGAAAGGACCCTACGATGGACATAAAAAGAACTAGAATGCTATTTATCCCTCATAGGAAGAAATTCAAGCCCAGTTATCTTGTAATATCTATCAAGGGTGAAGAAATAACGAATCTCCCAAGGAATACTGACAAACCAGTTCGACCAAATGCTGAAAGGACTACAACAACGCCGACCCCTACTATAAAGGCCAAACCATCTATTTCCAAATATCAATCCCTAATGTGTATATAAAAGAGAAATCCCAAACTAGGAAGCACCGAAATTTAGAGTAGAAATATGATATTCTAAATAAGTTGGCTTTAGTACCAGCAAATCTATCAATCCTGGATGCATTGAGCATGTCTGCAAATCATATGGAGGCACTCATCGAATCCTTACTAAGTCCCCAGGAGTTCGAGGCAGAATTAGTAGCATCCAAAGTCTATCAGATGGCGACTAGTCCCGACGAATGACACGCTATCTTCTCCTTCAATGATAGGGATGAAGAAGCCACCATGAAAGGGCACATAAAACTTATATATGTGTCCGTCAAGATAAATAGAATTTATGTTCGGAGGATCTTTATCGACAAAAGCACTAGAGTTAACCTACTCCAGTTGAGAATGCTTAGTCAACTGGGATATGATGAAGACATCCTGATCCCATGCAGTTCAACTCCTCTAGAATATTACAAAAGTGAGCAGAAACCATTGGGACAAATTAAGCTTAAAACATGGCTTGGAGATCTCATATTAGACTCTGATTTCCTAGTGGTGCAGAAATGTACGACCTTCAACGCCCTATTAGGGAGGCCTTGGCTACATCATTACACTTCAATTCCATCCTCTTACCATCAGTGCATCAAATATTTATCTAATGTAAAAAACGGGATGTTGTACGCCGATAAGTCCCCATTTTAGTTTTTTGAATTACATTATATCAATGTAGGGTTCTATGAGTCGGAAGAAAAAAAATATTTCATCCGACAATGTTGATTGGATCAATTCTCCAAATGGATTGGAGATGTCTCCTTCCAACCCCCTCTAGCAACTTGTGGAAGAGTACATACTACCCATCAACCAATTTGAATTCATAAACGCAACACCAAATGTAGACTCAGTGGTCTGCATGGTCTATATTATGGACACCAAGCTCAAAGAGACATAAATGTGGGATGAAACCCATGATTTCAAGAAAATACATATCAAAGATGCTCTTGGATCATCTTGGGGACATCCCACTACCCTTAACTCACACAATAAGGAAAAATATGATTTCTCTTCCTAGATCAGAAATTTCGTCTCAAAAATCATCTCTCTATTAGAACAGGAAAAAGATAAAGATGAGGAAGAAGAAGAATAAGAGATAAAATACCTCAATGATTCCCCTCCTACATTTAATGAAAGTGTCTCCACCATAATAGATGATCTTAAAGATTCAAATCTAGGCAACAAAAACGACCCATGGCCCACTCTTATTAGTGTGACCATGCCTGTTGAGGATCAGGAGGAATACACATCCTTCCTAAAGAATAATCATGATGTGTTTTCCTGGAATTTCACGGAGATTCCATAACTCAATGTTGAAGTTTCCACCCATCATCTGGTCTTACCAGAAGATCACTAGGGAAATATGTAGGTATCCAGAAGAACCCACCCACCGCATGCTTCCAAAATAGGTATAGCATCCTGCCTTTTTGTCACATAAACATTCATTAAATTATACAAAATCAAGTATCTTTAAGGTTTAGTGTCTTGGAAACCAGGAACTTATTACATGAGAAAAAAACATTCTTCTTAAACACTTGAAAGGCTTCTTCATTTGTTCAACCTATGTTCATTACAGAATCTCATAACCTGGGAGCATATATCAAAGGAAAGGTTGAGAAAAAGGCCCAGTAAGGGAAACAAGGGAAACATTTTACATGAGAACTTGAGATATTTAAAAATTCATGAAATATAACTTTAAGGCATGAGAAATAGATCATGAGGCATATCATAATAAAAATAATGTGTTTCATAACTTGAAGATGTGGCTACAACATTTAAATTAGACAATCATGAACATATCACTAAGGTAAACCCCAAGGTGTCATTAGAAATTAACAAGGTAAACCCCAAGGTATCATTAAAAATTACCATGGTAAACCCCAACATATCATTAAATTTTAAATCTATAGTGGTTACATCATTACCCAATGCATTGGAGTTCTATCAGTGTGCACCCTTAAATTTGTAATCTCTAGTGGTTACATCATCACCCAATGCATTGGAGCGCTATCAGGGAGAATCCTTAAATTTGTATTTATTATCATGTGATCCACATATATAATCATAAAAAATTTCATAAATAACCCATATAGCATAAAAGAAATGGTTTTCCTTTCATAATAATAATTGTTTGAAAACTGCTTTAAAGACATGATCTTTATGTCAATTTAAACCCATGTAAAAGGAAAGTGGGTTTCATGTATGTAAATCCCAGAATTTAAAATATAAAATTTTGATATATATGTGAATACCCCTGTAGAAGAATGAGCTTTGAGTATTCACATAATAAAATAAAATAATTTGAGAAAAAGAGAGAGGCATTTTGAGAAGAAAATTCTGCAGCATAATGGCTATGTTACAGGGTTTTAGAAAATTTTGAAAAGAGAGGGGACATGGGTCACCCACTCATAAATGATCCATAAAACTGTAGGGGGACATAATTTATGGGATTTAATAACATTTTAAAGAAATTTAAAATATATACCATATGAAATGAAAAACATGGAAGAAAGACAAAAATAAGATTTCTCTTATGAAAATTCGGCAGCCTAACGGTGTCACTTAAAAGAACAAAAAATTGAATTGAAGAGATCAAATAGGGTATCTCATCATATGAACATAAAATATCAGTATGATAGATATAGAGATCATACCTACAACATAATAAAAAATAACTTGAAATACTTCATAAGAAAATAGAACTTGAAAATGAGTAGCGTGAAAGAATCCCTTAAAAATTCGGCAGCCTAACGACGTCACTTAAACATCAAAAAAATGAATTGACGAGATCAAATAGGGTCTCTCATCATATGAACATATAATATCAGTATGATAGATATAGATATAATACCCCAAAATAATAAAAATGAACTTGAAAGACTTGACAAGAAAATAGAATATGAAAATGAGAAGGGTGATAGAATCTGTTACAAAAATTTCGGTAGCCTAACGGCGCCACTTAAACATTAATAAAATGAAATGATGAGAGTAAGAGGGGATCTCTTATCATATGAACATGAAAAGGGCAGTAAGAGGAATATAAAAGAACATCCTCCAACATAAGAACATGGATCATAAAAGAAATGACTTAAAAGAGAGTATTTGAAAAGAAAGAGAGAGGTTGGATCCCTTACCTTAAAACGTATCTCTTAAAACTTGAAGGTCGGGACCTTGAGGGCTTGAGGGCACCTTGGGAGGACTCCTTGGAAGGTAATGAGACCAGTGATTTGTTGGGGGAGAGTTGGGTGTGAAAAATAAAGGAGGAAAGGGTGAGTATTTATAGGGAAAGTGAGGGGACAAGGCATTAATGGCCAAGGGACACCTCGTTGGTGGTATTGGAAAAACCATGGGCTTGCCCATGGTATTGGCCACTTGGGACACCTCATACCTTATATTACTATTAATAAGTTGACCATATTGATTACATACTTAATACATTATTTAATGATGTCATTAAACACCTATAACTTAAAAACTGCATTTTCACTATTAATCAAAAATTCATCTTTCTCAGAAAAATCACAAAATCTCACCTTAACCAAATATCGATGCTCTGATTTCAAAAATGAACTCCATTTTATAAAAATAATTTTCTAATTTTTTTAATTTAATTTATAAATAAATAAACTATTCACCCAAAATTCATTTTTTTCAAAAAAATTCCCAAAAATTACCTTAACATAATATCGATACTCTGAGTTCAAAAATTAAATCCATTTTCTAAAAATAATTTTCTAAATATTTTTAATTTAATTTTTAATTAAGAAAACACTATTCACCCGAAAAAACTAATACTTGACTAATAATTTCTGAAATAGTTATTTACCTATTTTATTGAATCACATTACTTAATCAAGGTGCCTAGATTATATTAATACTTTATTTAAGTAAGATTACTGATCCATTTGGTCACATTACTAATTCTAAGCATAAAATCACTATTCATAATTTACTATTCATCAAAAATTAATTTGATCTTATTAGACTCTAAATTTCATACTGAACATATTTTAGAAGACAATTTTTTGAAAATCATTACACATAATTAATTATTTAATGTTTACATAAATATTTTCAAATATCATTTTTTGCTAGAATTTAGTAGAAATATGCATACTATATGTATCCAGACATTTGAAAATTCACAAACTTCATCATAAGAATAAATCAAAAAAAATTTAAATCAACGGATTACACAAAGTAGTTTCGGTCTCCTTACATAACCCCTTATAACCCCAGTATAGGACCTAAGTGTAAGGTGTTCTAAGGGGAGAGAATCCAAGGGCGGATCGACCAACATTGCACGAGTAGTAATCTCTATTAGTTTGAACTTCTCGCGAAGGTGATTCCGTTATAACTTCACACGATGAAGTTTGACTTGGGTTTGGTATAGAGAAAAGCCCAGTGGTGCTACCTCCTTCCCACGTTCTGTTAGATGGGCTTATATTGGACCAATACTACTGGATGAGGCCATCAAATATTCTTTCTATATTAATTAATCAAGATCACTTGTATTTATAGATAATAAATGTGGCAGTTAGTTTCCAAAGGTCATACTGACTAACGGTCATATAATAGTCAAAACCCAACATACTCATTTAAATTATACTCATTTTATTAAATTAAAAAGTTTTGTTGAGTATGAAATAAAAAAGCACACAAAATTAAGAAATAATATTTATTCAAAATTTCGGGTCGTTACAATCTTCCCCCCTTAAGAAATTGCATCCTCACAATTTTTAAAATTGGGTTTGGAAATTTTATTGAAATTCCCACATTGGAAAAAGCGTCAGTAACACTATTACATTAAAACAATGAAAAAGAAGTACAAAGGTCACATGAGTTAACCCATACTAGGATTCCATGTAGGAAAACATGGACATAGAAGAGAAAACAAAGGGTCATGTTCTGATGGAGAGTGATAGAAAATATGATTAGGAGAATGTTAACAATAAGAAAATCATAACCTTATGATGGGTTAAATGGTATTTGATTTCCCAGTTGGAAATGTTAACAGACAATGTTTTTGTTTTATGTTTATTTTCACAGTTTTGAGGAATTCATTTACTACATAGAATAAAAACATAAGGAAATATATTTACCTTTAAGTAGAGTTTCATCCCTTAATAATTTTCTACTAAAACTATTATTTTCTCCAAACAACGACCACTCAAAAACACTTGGTCTCATCAAAAGCACAAGAATAATCTTCTAGAGAATCATGTTATCCACAAAAGAAAAACTATCTTTATTAAAATTTTTATCCAAAAAACAGAAAGGGTAAGATAAAATAACTCTTCAAAAAGAAAGAACCCCAGAGGAAGGGAAACTACTTTAAATCTTCAATGTTCCACGGTACTACCCAAAGTTCATCACAGACCATTCCATAAATAACTATCCTTAAAATTCCTCAAAATAAACAAAACTAAGATTGAAACCCAAATACAAGAAGGATTTGATAACATAGTCTTCCAAAATAAACTTCATCGTTCATCTCCAAACAACATCAACCACTCCTAACATCTTATAAAAAAAGTAGCTAACCTAAATATATTTTCTCCAAGATAGGTTAATCATTTCCATAAGTAACCTGTATTACCATAAGTTCAACATAAATTCTTCGATTCTTGAAAATATAAGTCAACCTTTATTCCTCAAAGAAAATACCATAGTAATCTATTTACCTCGATCTTATAGGGTTCCCAAAATAGTGAACGTCTTCCAAAATAATAATCATCCTTTAATCCCCTAATCATTTTTCTTCAAGAAGAACAGCTTCACAACATCAACATGTGATACATAACTATAGATGTTTTCTTTAATGATATAAAACCATATTAGGTAGTGACTCGATGTTCTTAGAAAACATTAAAGATATGCTCATAGGGAATAAACTAAAAAAACAACATGACATAGACAATTATTGCGAAGAAGTTACATGTAATTTCATCATTATGATCCATCTCAGCATAGGACTTGCATTGTTCCCTTGTCCTTGAAGATCGTTAATGCTCATCATGCTTCTCAACCCTTCCAAGAGAGCATTGCCCTGGATAATGTCTTACTTCTCCACATTGATGACATTGAAAAGTATAAGGTACATTAGATCAAACCTTATCTGTATTCATCACATTATCCATTTTTTAAAGAAATTGGCTACTTTATGCCATGTCACCCCACACTTAAAACATCTCCCAGTTCATTTGTGACATTCTCCTTGGTGCCTCTTTCCATACTTTTTGAACAAAGGGGATTGGGTCTTCTTTCCCTTATCAACTTTATCAGATGAAAATCCTTGAGACTTCATCTTATTCTTCCTTGATGAATTTGGGAATTCAACTTGGTTCTAATTATTAATTGTGATTTTTGATAGCTGGTTTGGCATAATCACAATATTTTCAACTTGATCTCTAGTCATCTCTATCATATTAATAGAGCAATCTTCACATTTCCTATCACATTTATTGTTGGGACATTTTCTTTTATTTCCCTCCATTAACTAAGAAAATAAGGTATAATTATGGGATTAAATACTTATCCAATAATCATGAAAAGGAAACTTTAATCATAGAAGGGTAAACATGTAGAGGAAAAGTATATCCTAACTTGTGATCCCCTAGGTTCCAATCTAGGTTATCCATGATCATATATTCTTATGTAAATATTTATTTTATTTTATCTTTGTGCCTTTAATAATGGTTCATACTAAGCTTATGAATTTACCAAAGCATATCCCTCAGGAGTGTCGTAACCAAGAGTGTAGCAAGTCCCATTGTCGTGTACCAGTTCCCATTCTATTTTATCTCAAAGCGTTGTTTTCGGGTTTTAACCCTATGTACATCTATGCCGGAGCCACCTCTACATGCCCGTATCCAGACAAGGATATATTTTTTTGGCAACCCCTTACTCAATACTCACCAAAATACCAGGAAGATTTCCTATATTTAAACATTTCTAGAGGGTTCTTCCTAATGTTTTCATATCCTAATTTCCCCAAATAACTAAACCATCCTTTGAGACCAACTATAGCATCCCGCATTTTTATCACATAAACATTAATTACATTATACAAAATCGAGGATATTTAATGTTTAGTGTCTTGGAAACCAGGAACTTATTACATGAGAAAAAAAACATTCTTCTTAAACACTTGAAAGGATTCTTCATTTGTTCATCCTAACTTCATTATAGCATCTCATAACCTGGGAGCATACATCAAAGGAAAGGGTGAGAAAAAGGCCCAGTAAGGGAAAAAAGGGAAACATTATACATGAGACCCTGAGATACATCAAAGGTCATGAAATATAACTTTAAGGAATGAGAAAGAGATCATGAGGCATATCATAATAAAAATAACGTGTTTTATAACTTGAAGATGTGGCTATAACATTTGACTTAGACAATCATGAACATATCACCAAGGTAAACCCCAAGGTGTCATTAAAAATTACCAAGGTAAACCCCAAGGTATCATTAAAAATTACCAAGGTAAACCCCAAGGTATCATTAAAATTGTAAAATATAGTGGTTACATCATTACCCAATGCATTGGAGTGCTATAAGGGTGCAACCTTAAATTTGTAATCTCTAGTGGTTACATCAGTACCCAATGCATTGGAGTGCTATCAGGGCGTGTAACACCCCGAGCTTCCATTATACGCTTCTCATTCAATAATGCAATAGCTTGCATTGTACGCAACTTCGAGTTCTAAAACACAACGATTAATCAAAGTAGCCGTTATGAATAGTAATAACCACTTTTTAGAATTACAGAAATTTTATATTTCAAAATGGACTTCATTTTTGGATTCGGAATATCGAAATTAGCCTATGTTGAATTTTTGGTATTTTTCTGAGAACTTCTAATTTTTTATGAATAGTGAAAAATACTTAAAAACAACTTTTTTAATCAAAATAATTTATAGTGATAAATTATACTATTTAGTGGTTTTAAAGTATAATTAGAATATATTTTTACCATTTTATCCAATGGTGGTCATTAGAATTAATTTAACATTGAAATTGGACATAAACAATTGCCAATCTTTTGATATAAATTGTTTCTTAAAAACATGCTATTTGTTGTGACAGCGGGAATTAATTATAAAATTAATTAATGAAACTTATATGTTGGGAATTTTGTAAAATAGACATCATTTTTGAATTCGGAATATCAATTATAGCTTAGGGTGAAATTTTGGCATTGTTCTGAAAAACTTCAATTTTTGATGAATAGTTTAACCAATAAGTGGTAGTTAAATAACTGATTTTTCGTTTAAATGAAATATTACCACTTCTGTGATTTGATTTTCAAAAATCCGACATACATGGTTGTCATTAAGAAATAAAATGTGGTTCAATGAGATCAAAATAATTTTTTGGTGAATAGTAACTTTTAAGTTCTTAATCGCGATTAGAGGTAATTAGTGTAGTTTAAGGTAAAAATAATGTTTTAATAATATGAGATGAGATTGACACTTGTCCTAATCCTATTGGATGAGTCCTGGCCGACCAAGAAAACCCATGGGTCAACTTGGGGACCCCATGGAGCCACTTTGGTTGGAAAATGACATTAATATATATATATTTAATGTTAAAATTAAATTGACACAAACATGAGTTGGTTTACTAAAATAGTTTTTAAGTGGGGTTACACAAGTCCACATTTTGATTATAAATATTAATTAGAAAGCTAAAAAGCTTTCTTACATCATAGTTTTTTTTTTATAATTTTTATACATTAAATAAATTAAATTAATTATGACATCATGATGATGCAGCGATGACCTCATTATTGAACGATTTAAATAAAATGAGAAGATAATGCAAAATCCATGGCTTAAACTTGTCCAAAGCCTATTGGATGAGGCGATTTCGAACCCTTATCACCTTATCCACGAATTATATAAGTGTGGGACCTTTAGAATCCGAAAAGCATTGTGTAATAATGTAACATTTCAATCTTTCTAAAAGTGCCCCTCCTCTCCTCTTATAAAAGGCCCCCACCTCTACCACCTAATTCACACTTCCAAGCCTTTTGGTTCGGCCAACCTCTGCCCAAATACTCTCCCAACTTCTCTCCCTTCATCCTAGAAGCTTTACTTTAGTCAGAAAGCCATCCTAAAGAGTCCTTTTGATCAAATCAAAAGGAAGAACCCGAAGAAGAGGTAACATTTTCATCACCCTCTTTCAAGTTTCTTTCTTCTTCCACTCCCTCTTTGTTTATTATTTAAATTCTAAAATTATAACTCCAGTATCTTCTATATACTGTGATGTTATTATAAATATGGAACAACCATATTCAGTATTCTACCCATCATTTGAATGACATGTCACCATACGTGCGTACGTACGGCTTACCGTCTCCACGTCGTGGTGTAATTATTATTCAATATATTATTATTTAGATGGGTATAATAATGATATGTAATTCATGTAAATAATAAATATAACATGATAATGATTCTGTATATATGATATACTATCCAATTATATATTATTTTAATATCAAAATAATGATATTGTCGCTCGTGCGTACGTACGGACTACCGTCTCCAAGAACGCGATGAGATTCATTCTCCGTCGTATCCATTCAAGTATAATTATCATTTGATGATTTAAAAATAATGTTTAAGGACATGATATCATTCTGGATATGAGTAATATACAACCTATCCATGAAAAACACGACTTACGTAACAAAAAATATAAAAGAAAACGAGTAAGTTAACACCCGAAACAACGATAAATCTAAGATATTGTTAACAAAGCAATGTTAAAAGATCATATATGAAATCATATGAATGTATATGATTCTTGTATAATTTAATAACAATTATTTCACCATTATACAGGAGGTTAACCTACCCCAACCAAGGAAAAGTACAAGGTAAGGGTTTACTTCACAACCTCTTCATTATCCAAGGTTGTTTATACATAATTATCTACTAGGACCTCGTTATCATCCACATCCATGTTTCTTAAAAATGTCTTTCAAAACATTTTTACTATTAAATGGAAAATGGGTTAAAGTCATTTATACCCTTATACGTTTTTTAAAGGAATCTTACCGTAGTTTTCCAAACAAGGTACTTTTTGACCTTTTTGACAAATTTAAGGTAAGAATGTTTTTTTCTTATACGGCGGGTGCGGCTATTTTCCGCCATTATAACTTCGTCGAAGCTTCCCTAACACGCTTATAAGAATATTTTCAAAGTAAATGTATTATTTTATAATTATGGGACTTTTAAATGATTTCAAAAAGGAGAGATATTTCTCTCAAATAGCTTTGATTTCATCCATGTCCACATCCTTTGATGTGTTTTAAGTTTAATTGAAATTGATTTATGATACAAAACTTCCATTGAACATTTTGTGAAATATTTGACTGTGGATGTGTAATTTTATACCATCCATAGTTTATGGAGAAATTTTTGACATTTCTTATGCTAGTTTTAATACGAATATTTATTTTATGTTTAAACCTATTCATATGAGGAATGTATTGGACTTAATATGTGACGGGTGGATCCCGCTATAGCTCCTCGATGCATCGGTAGGTCTCATGAGACAACTAGACGTGGAATTGGCCGAGGCCCTTTCCCAATTTGATTTATGGTTTTGGCCGAGGCCTTAATCATTTTAGACGTCTTGGCCGAGGCCTTGACAAAATGTTTCAGAATGTCTGGCATTATACATTCCCTCATTATGAAAGTGGTTATTGATATTTCATGTGATTATTCGTCTAGTAGAATATCCATGTGAGTAAGTAATGGCATTGTTTTATTTTACTTTTGCCATATTATTCTGAAGTTCAAGTTCAATAAGGCTTTTGTTTTAGTTATACATTGCCTTAAATGCTTATGTTTTCTTATAAAAGCTTCCGCAATATTGTTATCCTTACTGAGCATCTGAGCTCACCCCTTTCAATGTTTTAATATTTTCCAGGATATGAAGAAGTGTATTATGACTGACTTGCAAGAATAGTCAGTGAGGATATGAGTGTGGACTATGAAGACCATGTTATTGTAGTTTTTTTACTTTTTGATGTAATGAAAGACTTATGAATGTATCTAGTGTTTCCAAGGCTACTAAACTAATCGGTCTTTCGAGACTTGATCTTTTGTGATCATGCCAATGTTACGAAGTAATGCACCGACTCTGGGTAGCTGGGGTCAGGGCGTTACAGTTGGTATCAGAGGAAGTTTAGTACAAACCTTGGTAGCTAGATTTAGACAAACTCTGATTAGAGCATGTAGACCTAAGATGGACTTTGAGGATTAGTATAGAAGAACTTCCTAAAATTTTGGTATTGTAGATATTTTGTGAGTTTTCCAAGTAATACATCCCTGTATGGATACGAGCAGGTAGAGGCGGCTCTGGCACAGATGTACCTAGGGGTAAAACCCGAAAACACCGCTTTGAGCTAGACTCTAACGGGAACTGGTGCACGACAATGGGCCTTGCTGCACTCTTGGTTACGACACTCCCGGGGGATATGTTTAGGATAATTCTCGTTTTCTTTACAAACCACTATGAACGGTTATGAGTATATACTTCCTCAAAGAAAACCTTTTTATGATTATGGATTATATCCATAAATAGTTCAATTTATGTTAAGTATTTTATAAGTATGGAATTATGTATTTTGATTCATAAACTAATCTAGTTTATGCCATTGTATAGAAATGGCGCCTAGTGGAAGGAATGGAAACCGTATCAATGCACGCACTCCGTGTAGGGATTGCCCTCCTGCTCAAGATAATTATTGTGGATCTGGAGATACAACTGGTGCTGATCAACTTATTACCATACTGGGAAAACTCACTCAGGTTATGAATAATAACCTTACTCGTATGGAGCACCCTGATCCGCAACGTGGAGGATCAATGTTAGACCGCTTCATGAGGAAACAACCACCAACCTTCAATGGGAGTACAAATCCTATAGTAGCTGAGCAATGGATAAATTCCTTAGAGAAAATATTCCAAGCCTTGGGGAGTAGTGAAAGGGAGAAGGTTGTAATGGCAGTTTACCGCCTCACTGGAGATGCCGATCAGTGGTGGTCGCTGATTCAAAACACAAAGGAAGATGATGACGTATCGAATATGGAATGGAGGGAGTTAAAAGAGATTTTCTTAGAAAAATACTTTCCTCGTGACCATCGAGCAGATATGGAAAGGCAATTTTTGAGTCTGAGACAAAAGGAGGATGAGAATGTCACAAAGTATGA
Organism: Viscum album; assembly: GCA_963277665.1. Lineage (NCBI taxonomy): Eukaryota > Viridiplantae > Streptophyta > Magnoliopsida > Santalales > Viscaceae > Viscum > Viscum album. The sequence goes on from CAUJRU010001775.1 coordinate 99,983, forward strand.
GGACAACTTTACAAGGTTAGCGAGGCATGCTGCAAATTATATACGTAACCCAAGAAGTAAGATTGATCATTTCTTTGATGGGTTAAAACCAATTCTTCGTCAAGCATTAGTCTCACAAACCTTCTCGTCATACGAAGACATTGTCTCATGTGCTATCAAGACAGAAAAGGAATTCTCTAAATCTTATGACAATAAAGTAAAGCAAGACAAGAAGAGAACTGTGGAACAAGAGACAGATAAAGGGAAAAAGGGAAAGAAGGATTTTCCATTATGTGATAATTGTGGGAAGAATCACCCTGGTACTTGCCTAAAAGGAATGGGAGTTTGTTATAAATGTAGAGAAAAAGGTCACCAGGCGCGTGATTGCAAGGGAAAGAAAGAGGCTATCAATGTTGAATGCTACAATTGTAGAGAAATGGGGCATTATGCAAATGAATGTCCTAAGCGTCAGGGAAACTTACCTTAGAAAAGGCCAAGGGATCAAGGACAATCTTATGCTGTTACTACAGTTGAAGCAGAATAACTAATGTAATGGTGCTTTTGGACTCATGGATTATATTATGGTTATTAGAATAATGTGATATATATATATATAAGGATTGTACTGCAGTACTTGTTGATTTTAGTAAGGTTTTAATATGATGAAGGTAATTATATTTTTAGTATGTGACAATAAGAGAAACTTTACTTTGTTTGGGGAATCTGATAAATTGATTTTGGAATTAAGAGACCTTTTAGAGAAAGTCTAGATAGAGGTATTTTGGATAACTATAAAGGTTGCAGTGGATTAAGTTGATCTTTAGATAGTATTGTTTAAGGTTAAAAAATTTATGAAGATTATTTTCGGAATATTATGATACTATAGTTTTAGGAAAAGGACAACCTGCAGGGTGGGGCATAACCCGTCGCGTCGGACAAAGCTGCAGGAATCGAACCCACAACCATAGTGCGGCAGGCCCTTATTTCCTACCACTAGCCTACAGGAAGTCCCTGGTTATTACAAAATAATTTTACTAATCTAAATGGTATGTGTTAATATTTGGAATGTTATACAATTAGGATAAGTATAATATTTTTGAGTTCTATTATCATTTTGAGAGAAAGATGAGTTGAAGGTTGAAACTCTAATTGTCAAGCATAAATATATATATACCTATCTCTTATTCAATGAATAAATTAATTCTTAAACTTTAGTAAAGGGATATTAAAACAAAAAAAAATGTGTTATCCTAATACCTTATGTTTTGTTGAACTGAAGATATTTTAAATCAACATAGATTGAAGGCTTTGAGGCCGTCAATTTGACAGTTGATTGTGATTGATGACCTCAATCACTCCCTACAAATATTTACGTTTTTCCTCCAATTATATGTCTCTAATTGCCACCAATGTTCTCCTTATCGAGATCATAATTTGGTGGTGACTTTCTTATTTCCATTTCCCTCTTATTAAGGCTAAATTTTATTAATCTTATTTCCGATGTGGGTTTTCCACAAAGGTATTTTCTCTTTTCAACCTTTTATTTTCAAAGAAAAAAATTTCAAATTGCGAGGACGCAATTTATTGAAGGAGGGGAGAATGTAACACCCCGAGCTTCCATTATACGCTTCTCATTCAATAATGCAATAGCTTGCATTGTACGCAACTTCGAGTTCTAAAACACAACGATTAATCAAAGTAGCCGTTATGAATAGTAATAACCACTTTTTAGAATTATAGAAATTTTATATTTCAAAATGGACTTCATTTTTGGATTCGGAATATCGAAATTAGCCTATGTTGAATTTTTGGTATTTTTCTGAGAACTTCTAATTTTTTATGAATAGTGAAAAATACTTAAAAACAACTTTTTTAATCAAAATAATTTATAGTGATAAATTATAATATTTAGTGGTTTTAAAGTATAATTAGAATATATTTTTACCATTTTATCCAATGGTGGTCATTAGAATTAATTTAACATTGAAATTGGACATAAACAATTGCCAATCTTTTGATATAAATTGTTTCTTAAAAACACGCTATTTGTTGTGACAGCGGGAATTAATTATAAAATTAATTAATGCAACATATATGTTGGGAATTTTTTAAAATAGACATAATTTTTGAATTCGGAATATCAATTATAGCTTAGGGTGAAATTTTGGCATTGTTCTGAAAAACTTCAATTTTTGATGAATAGTGAAACCAATAAGTGGTAGTTAAATAACTGATTTTTCGTTTAAATGAAATATTACCACTTCTGTGATTTGATTTTCAAAAATCCGACATACATGGTTGTCATTAAGAAGTAAAATGTGGTTCAATGAGATAAAAATAATTTTTTGGTGAATAGTAACTTTTAAGTTCTTAATCGCGATTAGAGGTAATTAGTGTAGTTTAAGGTAAAAATAATGTTTTAATAATATGAGATGAGATTGAAACTTGTCCTACTCCTATTGGATGAGTCATGGCCGACCAAGACAACCCATGGTTCAACTTGGGGACCCCATGGAGCCACTTTGGTTGGAAAATGACATATATATATATATATATATTTAATGTTAAAATTAAATTGACACAAACATGAGTTGGTTTACTAAAACAGTTTTTAAGTGGGGTTACACAAGTCCAAATTTTGATTATAAATATTAATTAGAAAGCTAAAAAGATTTCCTACATCATAGTATTTTTTTTATAATTTTTATACATTAAATAAATTAAATTAATTATGACATCATGATGATGCAGCGATGACCTCATTATTTAACGATTTAAATAAAATGAGAAGATAATGCAAAATCCAAGGCTTAAACTTGTCCAAATCCTATTGTATGAGGATATTTCGAACCCTTATCAACTTATCCACGAATTATATAAGTGTGGGACCTTTATAATCCGAAAATCATTGTGTAATAATGTAACATTTCAATCTTTCCAAAAGTGCCCCTCCTCTCCTCTTATAAAAGGCCCCCACCTCTACCACCTTATTCACACTTCCAAGCCTTTTGATTTGGCCAACCTCTGCCCAAATACTCTCCAAACTTCTCTCTCTTCATCCTAGAAGCTTTACTTTAGTCAGAAAGCCATCCTAAGGAGTCCTTTTGATCAAATCAAAAGGAAGAACCCGAAGAAGAGGTAACATTTTCATCACCCACTTTCAAGTTTCGTTCTTCTTCCACTCCCTCTTTGTTTATTATTTCAATTCTAAAATTATAACTCCAGTATCTTATATATACTGTGATGTTATTATAAATATGGAACAACTATATTCAGTATTCTACCCATCATTTGAATGACATGTCACCATACGTGCGTACGTACGGCTTACCGTCTCCACGTCGTGGTGTAATTGTTATTCAATATATTATTATTTAGATGGGTATAATAATGATATGTAATTCATGTAAATAATAAATATAACATTATAATTATTCTGTATATATGATATACTATCCAATTATATATTATTTTAATATCAAAATAATGATATTGTCGCTCGTGCGTACGTACGGACTACCGTCTCCACGAACGCGATGAGATTCATTCTCCGTCGTATCCATTCAATTATAATTATCTTTTGATGATTTAAAAATAATGTTTAAGGACATGATATCATTCTGGATATGAGTAAGATACAACCTATCCATGAAAAACACGACTTACATAACAAAACTTATAAAAGAAAATGAGTAAGTTAACACCCGAAACAACGATAAATCTAAGATATTGTTAACAAAGCAATGTTAAAAGATCATATATGATATCATATGAATGTATATGATTCTTGTATAATTTAATAACAATTTTTTCACCATTATACAGGAGGTTAACCTACCCCAACCAAGGAAACGTACAAGGTAAGGGTTTACTTCACAACCTCTTCATTATCCAAGGTTGTTTATACATAATTATCTACTGGGACCTCGTTATCATCCACATCCATGTTTCTTAAAAATGTCTTTCAAAACATTTTTACTATTAAATAGAAAATGGGTTAAAGTCATTTATACCCTTATACGTTTTTGAAAGGAATCTTACCGTCGTTTTCCAAACAAGGTACTTTTTGACATTTTTGACAAATTTAAGGTAAGAATGTTTTTTTTTCTTATACGGCGGGTGCGGCTATTTTCCGCCATTATAACTTCGTCGAAGCTTCCCTAACAAGCTTATAAGAATATTTTCAAAGTAAATGTATTATTTTATAATTATGGGACTTTTAAATGATTTCAAAAAGGAGAGATATTTCTCTCAAATAGCTTTGATTTCATCCATGTCGACATCCTTTGATGGGTTTTAAGTTTAATTGAAATTGATTTATGATACAAAACTTCCATTAAACATTTTGTGAAATATTTGACTGTGGATGTGTTATTTTATACCATCCATAGTTTATGGAGAAATTGTTAACATTTTGTATGCTAGTTTTAATACGGATATTTATGTTATGTTTAAACCTATTCATATGAGGAATGTATTGGACTTAATATGTGACGGGTGGAGCCCGCTATAGCTCCTCGATGCATCGGTAGGTCTCATGAGACAACTAGACGTGGAATTGGCCGAGGCCCTTTCCCAATTTGATTTATGGTTTTGGACGAGGCCTTAATCATTTTAGACGTCTTGGCTGAGGCCTTGAAAAAATGTTTCAGAATGTCTGGCATTATAGATTCCCTCATTATGAAAGTGGTTATTGATATTTCATATGATTATTCGTCTAGTAGAATATCCATGTGAGTAAGTAATGGCATTATTTTATTTTACTTTATCCATATTATGTTGATGTTAAAGTTCAATAAGGCTTTTGTTTTAGTTATACATTGCCTTAAATTCTTTTGTTTTCTTATAAAAGCTTCCGCAATATTGTTATCCTTACTGAGCATCTGAGCTCACCCCTTTCAATGTTTTAATATTTTCCAGGATATGAAGAAGTGTATTGTGACTGACTTGCAAGAATAGTCAGTGAGGATATGAGTGTGGACTATGAAGACCATGTTATTGTAGTTTGTTTACTTTTTGATGTAATGAAAGACTTATGAATGTATCTAGTGCTTCCAAGGCTACTAAACTAATCGGTCTTTCGAGACTTGATCTTTTGTGATCATGCCAATGTTACGAAGTAATGCACCGACTCTGGGTAGCTGGGGTCGGGGCGTTACAGGGCACACCGTTAAATTTGTATTTATTATCATGTGAGCCACATATATCATCATAAAAAATTTCATAAGTAACACATATAGAATAAATGAAATGGGTTTCCTTTCATAATCATAACGTTTTAAAAACTACTTTAAAGACATGATCTTTATGTCACTTTAAACCCATGGAAAAGGAAAGCGGGTTTCATGTATGTAAATCCCATAATTTAAAATAGAACATTTTGATATATATTTTAATACCTCTGTAGAAGAAAGATCTTTGAGTATTCACTTAATAACATAAAATAATTTGAGAAAAAGAGAGGCATTTTGAGACGAAAATTCTGCAGTATAACGGCTATGTTACAGGGTTTTAGAAAATTTTGAAAAAAGAGGGGACATGGGTCACCCACTCATAAATGATCCATAAAATAGTATGGTGACAGAATATAAGGAATTTAATAACATGTTAATGAAATTTGAAAGATATACCATATGAAATGAAAAACATGGAATGAAGACAAAAATAAGATTTCTCTTATGAAAATTCGACAGCCTAACGGCGTCACTTAAAACAACAAAAAATTGAATTGATGAGATCAAATAGGGTCTTGCTTCATATGAACATAAAATATCAGTATGATAGATATAGATATCATACCCCAACATAATAAAAAGGAATTTGAAAGACTTGACAAGAAAATAGAACTTGAAAATGAGAAGGGTGAAAGAATCCCTTAAAAATTCGGCAGCGTAACGGCGTCACATAAACATCAAAAAAATGAATTGATGAGATAAAATAGGGACTCTCATCAAATGTACATATAGGATCAGGATTATAGATATAGAGATAATACCCCAACATAATAAAAAGTAACTTGAAAGACTTGACAAAAAAATAGAACTTGAAAATGAGAAGGGTGAAAGAATCCATTACAAAAATTTCGACAGCCTAACGACGCCACTTAAAATTTCATAAAAGAAAATGATGAGAGTAAGAGGGGATCTCTCATCATATGAACATAAAAATGGAAATAATAGGAATATAAAATAACATCCTCCTATATAAGAACATTGATCATAAAAGAAATGTCTTAAAAGAGAGTATTTGAAAAGAAATAGAGAGGTTGGATCCCTTACCTTAAAACATATCTCTTAAAACTAGAAGGTCGGGACCTTGAGGGATTGGGGGCACCTTGGGAGGACTCCTTGGGAGGTAATGATACCAGAGCTTTATTGGGAGAGAGTTGGGAGTAAAAACTAAAGGATGAAATGGTGGGTATTTATAGGGAAAGTGAGGGGACAAGGCATTAATTGCCAAGGGACATCTCATTGGTGGTATTAGAAAAACCATGGGCTTGCCCATGGTATTTTCCCATGGTATTGGACAATTGGGACACATCATACCTTATCTTACTATTTATAAGTCTACCATATTGATTACATACTTAACACATCATTTAATGTTGTCATTAAACACCCGTATCTTAAAACTGTATTTTCACTATTCATCCAAAATTCAACTTTCTCAGAAAAATCCCAAACATTAACTTTAACCAAATATCGATGCTCTGATTTCAAAAATTTACTCCATTTTATTAAAATATATTTCTAAATATTTTTAATTTAATTTTTAAATAAATACACTATTCACTGAAAATTCATTTTTTCCAGAAAAATCCCCAAAAATTACCTTAACATAATATCGATGCTCTAAGTTCAAAAATTAAATCCATTTTATAAAAATAACTTTCTAAATATTTTTAATTTAATTTTTAATTAAAAAAATACTATTCACCTGAAAAAACTAATACTTTAATAATAATTTCTGAAAAAGTTATTTACCTATTTTATTGAATCACGTTACTTAATCAAGGTGCCTAGATTATATTAATACTTTCTTTAACTGAGATGAAAAATCCATTTGGTCACATTACTAATCCTAAGAATAAAATAACTATTCATAATTTACTATTCATTAAAAATTAAGTTGATCTTATTAGACTCTAAATTTAGTACTGAACATAATTGTAGAAGACCATTTTTGGAAAATCATTACACATAATTAATTTTTTAAGGTTTACATAAATATTTTCAAATATCAATTTTTTTCTAAAATTTATCAAAAATATGCATACTATATTTATCCGGACATTTGGAAATTCACAAACTTCATCATAAGAAGAAATCACAATTTTTATTTAAATCAAAGGATTAAACAAAGTAATTGCGGTCTCCTTACATAGCCCCTTATAACCCCAGCATAGGACCTAAGTGTACGGTGTGCTAAGGTGAGTGAATATGAGGGCGGCTCAGCCAACATTTCACGAGTAGTAATCTCTATATGTTTTAACTTGTCACAAAGGCGATTCCGTTCTAGCTTCACACGATTAATTTCGGCTTGGGTTTGGTCCAGAGCAAAGCCCAGTGGTGATACCTCCTTCCCAAGTTCTGTTAGATGGGCTTCAATTGGCTCGAGACTACTAGATGAGGCCATTGAATCTTCTTTCTGTATTAATTAACCAAGATCACTTGTATTTAGAGACAATAAACGCGATATTTAGTTTCCAAAGGTCATACTGACTAACGGTCATATAATAGTCAAAACCCAACAGTCTCATTTAAATTATTCTCAATTTATTAAATGAAAATGCTTTGTTGAGTATGAAATAAAATAAAACACAAAATTAGGAAATAAGAGTGATTCAAAATTTCGGGTCCTTTCAATAGGGGCTAAAGTTGACAAGCTATTCAATGAAAACTTCATACGAGAGGTCCAATAAACCGTTTGGCTAGCGAACATAGTACCTATCAAAAATAAGGATGGGTATATTAGAATCTTCATTCACTTCAGGGTCCATAACTAGAATTTCCCAAAAGACTACTTCTCTATCCCGATCATAGAACTGTTGATCAATCTAACAATTGGATATGAAGCCCTCTCTTTCATAGATGGCTATTCCGGATACGACCAAATCTAGATAGCTTAAGGAGATGAAGAATCTACCACTTTTAGTGCCCCTCAGGGTGTGTTCTGTTACAAAGTGATACCCTTTGGCCTAAATAATGCTAGCGCCACATATCATCATGTGATGCATCGCATCATTAGTCTCTTCTTAGGAAAATTCGTTGAGTGTTATGTCAATGACTTGGTGGTAAAATCTCAAAAACTCTTGGACCACCAAGATGTTCTTGAGACTATCTTCAAAAAATTGTGACAACATAGTTTAAAGATGAATCTCCTTAAATGCGCCTTCGGAGTTACATTGGGAAAATTCCTCGTCTTCATCATATGTCATCAGAACATCGAAGTTGACCCTGAGAAGACAAAATAAATTCTTGGCATGTCCCCACCATGCAACCTCACTGAGTGGAGAGGTCTCTAGGGGTACCTTGATTATATTTGGCACTTCATAGCTGCCCTAGCAGATAAATGTTTAATTTTCACCAGCCTCATGAAGAAAGGAGTTACGTATGAGTGGGATAATGGCTACCAAGAATCATTTGAAAATATTAAAAGATAAATCCTAATCCCACTTGTTCTCATGCCACCAGTCGAGGGGAGAACCCTCATTTTATACATAACCGCCCTCAAATGGTCACTTGGCACCTTCATCATGCAGAAGAATGATGCTGACAGTGAGAAAAACATCTACTACCTCAGCCAGACAATGATCGACATCAAAATTTAGTATTCAAATATTTAAAACAACTTCCTAGACCTAATATTTGCAGTTTAAAAGCTCATGAATTACTGACAGCTTAATGTGGTCTACCTATTCTCCCACTACAACCCGCTTAAATATATCATCAACTGTCTCATCTTAAATGGGTGCCTATCATGATGGGTGGTCATCCTACAATAGTTTAACATACGATACGTGCCTTAGAAGGCCATCAATGGCCTTGCATTATCAGACTTATTGGTCAAGCACCCCTTTGAAGAAACAACACTGTTTGATTCCAAACATCTGGATGAAGAAGTGTTTTCCATTAAAGAAAACCCCCAGGCATGGAAGATGTACATCAACGGTGCTTCTTGAAACCTGAAAGGGAAAATTATAGAGGATCCCAATATCAAAAAAGTAGGTATGGTAGTTATACTCGTATCTCCCAAAAGGCCATCTTGTCGTACTATTTCATGCTTTTATAAGGTTGAAAAACAATGAAGTGGAGTATCAGGCCCGCATTGTAGGCCTAGAATTGGCACTCCAAGTGAAATCCAAACACCTAAAAATAAAAGTTAGTTCTGAGATAGTCATCAAATAGGTTAATGGTGACTATTCTATCAAGAAAGAACTATTGATTCCTTTTATGAACCATGTTTGATCACTGATGGAAGAATTCCAATTTGGACCAACGTCGACCCATGTCTCCCAGTCACAAAATTATCTAGCCGACTCTTTGAAAATTGTAGCCACATCCTTGGTCGATCCTGATCGGGATAAAACAGTCATTATCATTGCTCACTACTGGATTCTCTTGCCATTCATCCATAGAAATATAGAGGAAATAGATGAAATTATTTTGGTTCATGAGCCTCATAGTCATACCACTAGTTAGATGGATCCCATGGAAGGTTACCTTAGGAATGGGGAACTCCTGCCAGATAGGGATGAATGGGAGCATGTCGAAAGATGGGAAGTAAAATTTTTCCTATACACTAGCGTAAATCAAGGAAAGTTTCTCTTCAAATGAGGCCTAGATGGAGTCCTTCTCAAGTGCATCGAAGGAGAAGAATCTACTACTATCATGAAAGAGGTGCACGACCGAGCTTCTTGAGCACTCCAATTAGCAACCAATATCTCTCACTAAATCTATAGGCTTGGGAATTACTGGACCCCAATGATATAGGATTGTTCCATATTCACTAAGAAGTTACATTCCTACCAAGTTCATGCTAATTTAACCCCCCCCCCCCCCCCCCCAAATTTGCTGCATAGAGCTATGTTCTCCTAGCTATTCGTCACTTGAGGGATGGATGTTGTGGCACAATATCCTCCGGCCACAACCAGACAATTCAAGTTCATACTAATGGTGAATGAATTGTTTTCCAAATAGGCTGAAGCAGTACCCCTAAGGATGTCTGGTAGAAAAACATCGTCATCTTTTTGAAGGCCAACATCGTCACTAGATTTTGTGTCCCTCATACAATACTGAAGGAAAATGGCACCAAATTATGCTTTTTTGAGTTGGACATGTTGTACCAAGAGTATAGAATCAATGAAAACAAGTCATCCCACTACCACATAGTGGCCAATGGTTAGATATAGGCTTTCAATAAGACTCTGTCCAGCATACATCAAAATATGGTCGATAAGGATATGAAATTGTGGCCAGACAAGCTCCTTCGTGCTTTATGGGCTTACCGGACCACGACCCGCATGACCACCTAGGCTACCCCGTACTAACTAGTATACGAGGTAGAGGCGGTGTTACCTATCGAAATCAAAGTTTCATCACTTTGTGAGGACATTTGTGATCAATTTTCCATGAATGAGTAATACCAAATATGTTTTGATGAGTTGGATAAACTAGAAAAGAAAATAATGTATACTCTACACCATTTGGAAATCTATCTAAATCGGATTGCACGAGCCTTCAAAAAAATGGTTCACCTTCGTTATTTTCTTGAATAATAAATTATGTTAGTCCAGAAAAATATGATTATACTCATGAATAATCCCCCAAATAATGAACCAATGTGAGATGAACCATACATTAGGGTCTATTCCAATAGAGCGTACTCCCTTATATCAACAGATGAACATCTCATCACAGATCCTACAAATGAGAAGTTCTTGAAGAAATAATTCCCCTGACCCAATGTTATGGTCCAAACTCTATGACCCTAAACCATGAGTCAAAAAATTCCCCAATTATATGGTCCAAACTATACTACCATAAACTATGAGTAAAAAAAAAATGCCCCAATGCTAAGGTCCAAGATATAAAACCCTAAACTATGAGCAGAAAATTCCCCCAAATTCTATGGTACTAGCTCTATGACCCTAAACTATGAGTAAAAATAGCCTTTAATTCCATGTTACAAACTCTATGACCATAAACTATGAGTTAAAAATTCTCCCATATTATGGTCCAAAACCTAGGACCTCAAAAAATGATCCATCATCCTTTCCACATGATGTTAAGGTTTATAGAACCTGTCACCAAAACATGGCATTAAACTGTGACTCATGTCCTTATCGTAAGCCGTTAAACTACACAGCACAAAAACTCCCAATCGTATGAAAATAAACTACATGAACTCTCATGGAACTACATATGACTTGATTCCTACCCTCACTGGATATGTAGTGATGCCTTGATCCTCAATCCTGGCCCAGACCCCACCAAAAAAATGCCACCATCATGCCCCCTATCATCCCATATTCATACCGGAAATCCTTATCGATCCATTTTTCTCATATCGAGTATAACTCTCGTGAGCTTAGGATTGGTGGTAGATATTCTCTTACAAAATTAAACTATGGAGTAACATGGTAGACTTGGAAACCATGATGGATATAATAAAAGTTCCCCTTCCCTTACGATGGAGCCAAATTGGTATTGGATACATATAGAACTACATATGTATTGATTCCTTCCCTCACATGATATGTAGTAGACTCTGTGACCACTCCATGTTTCTCAAACCGAGTATAACTCACGTGAGCTTAGGATTGGTGGTGAGTATTCTCTTATGAAAATAAAACATAGGGGAATATTATAGGCCTGAAACTCATAACAAGGGAAATAAAAAATTCCCTCAAGTGTTCCTAACACATCGATAAAATGCTTGTAGGGAACATTCAGATCTACAATTGAATTGATTCAGGCCTTTGTAGGATATGCAGTGATGCTCAGATTTGGCATCCTGGCCTAGCCACCAACAAAAAAGGATCGGATTACCCCATCATATTCTCTACATCCTTGTACTTGTGTAGGAGACTCTGCAACCACTCCATGTTTCTCACACCGAGTATAACTCACATGAGATTAGGATTGGTGGTGAGGATTATCTTATGTAAATAAATCATAGGGTAATATTATAGGCCCAAAACTGACATCCAGGGAAATAAAAAATTCCCTCAAGTGTTCCAAACACATCGAGAAAATGATTTTAGGGAACATTAAGATCTATAAGTGGCTTGATTCATGCCTTTGTAGGATATGCAGTGATGCTCAAATTCGGCCTCCTGGCCTAGCCACCCGCAAAAATGCCTCTTTCCCCACATACATAGGTCATACTTGTACGGGGAGTCTATGAAAGGTCCTATCACATGAAAATAAATTGAAAAATTCATCGAGATAAATGTGTGGCCTAGTCCTCAATATTATGAGATTCCACACATACCTCTTGACCAAGAGAAGTAAAAAAGAACATGCATCCCCCTATACATATGGGTCATACCAATGTGGAAGCTCCGAGTAGTTCACAGTTAATCATGGTCCAAATATTCTCACATTCCCAAGCATATCGTTACCATTTGTCACACTTTGTACCTTGAGAAAGCTTGGATCCCCATAATCATCCAAGGCCATCTAGGGTGGAAGGACAGTGTCCTATAAACACCATTTCTGGACTATGCATATCATGCCCTGGGGGATCTGCATACGTTGCCCAGAAAAACTGACTTCTGTCAAAGTAAAATTCATCCCCAGGAGAGTCCTCTCCTATCCTAGTATGCCCAATGGTTTTGAAACCCCGTGTCATACCTCATGATTCAAGTTTCCTCTAAGACCATGGTTTACACCTTCTATCATCACTGACATCTATGGAATGGCGGAACATCCTGATTTTGATTAACCAAAAACTATTGAATATCATTATGATTGTAAAATCTTTCTCACCGCATGACTCTAAACTGTATATAAATGGTTTAATCCCAAAATTTCCCTATAATGCTGATTTTTCTATTCCGACGCAATGACACAGAATCCTCGTAATCCCTTGTTTCTCACACTAAGTATTTCTCATGTGTGGTTAGGGATTTCAATGAGAGATCCACCATGGAATTATGGAAAAATAGTCCAGGAATTTGGTCCTAGCAACATGACCCTAAAAGGCATGTCACAATTCCCTCCCCTGAGAGGACCCCCATGTCCTAGGCATGTGATGTTAAATAACCACATATACCAAAGGTGAAATGAATTCCTCACCCTACGTATGAGTTAGATCTACTTATAGTATGACTGATTCCATGAGTAAATCACAACATAAAGGCCCCCAATATGTCCAAATGTAGTTTTTCCAAACTCCAAACTCCATACTCTAATTGATCTTGGTTGTATATATCTCTCCCTGTCCATCTGAGATGGAAGTCTAGTTTCCTGCAGACACTTTTTCTTGACTATTCATATCATGCCCCGATGGCTTGGCATACGTTTCCCATGAAAAATGTGGCAGATCAATGGAAAATTCTTCCCCAGGGGAGTCCCCCTATCTTAGTATTCCCAATGGCTTCCAAGACTCGTCCCATCCATCCTAATTCATAGGCCCTTAGAGTCATGGTTTACACTTTCATCCTTATATATATCATGGATATATTAGACCATATGAGTCCAATTTGTCTCAGGTCTCTTTGGAGGATTGAAAATATATCCCATCCATATGGGTGAAGTTGATCCACATAAAAAAGAAGAGTTACCACACAATTTTTCGGGTTTCCCAAAAGAAGATCATTTAAAATGCTCCATTTTGATGCTTAGGTGCACCCCTATTCTAAGGTCATATACCATGTTCATAAGGATCCAAATCTCTATAATCCTTTGTAGCCATTGGAAATGGGAGGCCAATATCCTGCAGACACCTTTTCTTGACTATACACATCATGCCCCGGTGGCTCTACATATGTTGCCCATAAAAATATCCGTCAATAAAAGGAAAATTAATCCCTAGGAGAGTCCCCTCTAGCTTCAATGCACTCAAATGACATTAATGTCTTGTCACACCCCCTAGATATGGAAGAATTCTAGACAACTGCTTGTTTACCTTCTTCTTCCCAAGTTCCCCTAACCTAAGAAAGACTATTAATTGACTAGATCATTCACCATCTCTCCCTCATACAAGAAAGAAACATGTGGGAATATTTGCCTACTCAAATATGACATGAAGGTACATAATATATTAAAATACCATTAGTCTAGCCGACCACCCACTATGGATCTCAGTTTCAAAATAAATTCAAAATGCTGCAAATCCCATTAGGCCATCAGATATGGAAGGCCAGTATCCTTCAAGAACCTTTTACAGACTATTATTATCATGACCCAGGGGCTCTGAATACTTTTCCCACAAATAAAAAACCATCAATCAAAGGAAAATTCATCCCTAGGAGAGTCCATTCGAACCACAATAGGCCTAAAGAGGCTCACGAGCCTCGTGCATGTGCAGAATCTATAAATAAAGGGTCAAGATAAATCCACAATACATGGATGAAGGATACTATAATATTCTCGGCTAATGGTCCCAAGTCAGGATCCCTTTACCCATTATGTTTGGTCCAAGCTATTTGACATAAAACATCAGTAATAAGTTTGAGTGGCCAGACTATGAACTTCCAGTGAAAAAGTCTCCATACTTTCCAGGGAAAAAAATCCGCAAAGGCCACCTCTAGGAAAAAGTCAAGTATCAGTTCGTTAAAAAATTAAAAAATTGACCCATCAGAAAAGGCATAAAGCTTGTTAGATAAAAAACACTTAATGGGAGGCCTAAGAAAAAGTCAATATATACCCTCTAATCCCTTTCCAAGTAAGAATAGGAAAAAATTAGGCTTATAATGAAAAACAAATTATAGTTAGTGAGGTGTTACGTAAAACCTCAGCAACAGTTGAACTATTCTCGTTGAGTCCCTTGTCTCATGAAAAAACTAGAGCTCGATTCAATTATTTTAGGTTGTTAATTTCAAGTCATGGTTTAAAATTAATGCCTTATTGAAAATATTTTAACACAAAAGGAAAAGTTAAAAAACAAAACAGCATTTAGAGACATATCAGATCCATCATATTCCATAAAAATATATGTTCAGAATCCATATCCTGTAGCCTATCCTTGTGAGCATGACATGTCCTTTATAGGAGACATTTGGTAGAGTTATAGAGTTGTATCAATGATTGGTAAGAATCCTCAATGGCTTGGCGAAGCTTCAATAAATTCGTAGTCTCAGCTTCTGCACTCACCTGTAGTGCCTCCACTTCAGGCATGGCTAATAGGTTGGTTCTCTCTCCCTCCTGCATTTTCCATCGCCCCTCCTCAATGGTGGTAGTGGCCCAGACCATCTCCTTTTTGAGCCATTCTAGTTTTTGTATTTGTCACTACAATTCCTAGTCAAGTTGTTCCATCAAGGACTCCTGCTCTGTGAGCTCATTTTTCAATTTCACCACTGTTCTGTCATGATTGGAAGCTTTGTCAATGAGGATTTGTTATGTAGCATCCAGATGAGTCATCGACTCTGCCATAGAGAGTCAATATTCAAGTGCACCTATTTCTTCTCGAGTAGCAACCTCCCACCTTAATATGTCACTGATTCCATGATAGTTAAACCCCCAAAGCCCAAAACCACAAACTGGTAGTTTATCTTTGGAAATTTCACTAGAATCTCAGCCAATGGAGTTTAGGATATTAGCCTCTAGATATTTATCCACGCCTTTTTTCGAGTATGATGAAAATCAACCATGCCACTTAGATTGGCCTGAGAATCACTCCATGATGATGAAATGTATTATGGAAAAAACATCACTGAAGGTAGACTTGATTCAGAAGCTACAACATGACTCATCCTGGAAGTAGCCTTGTCTCTGGTAATTGTAATGGATGACAAAGCAGGGTTGTCCTATGCTATTTCAAAGGAAAGTGGT